>QRFB01011337.1:16802-28034 GCA_008931105.1 Oenanthe javanica
GGGGGGGGTTGAGGGACTACAGTATTCAGAATTGAGAGATCAGGGAATCAGAAAAGGGTAGCATCCTTTTTAATGCTACATGCACTGTTGAAGTGTTGATGGGGTCAATTTTTCCCAAACCATGCAATGACACTTATCTAGAACCTGTACCACAAAACCAATTTATGTAGATATTTGATAACATGGAAGCTGAATTCGTTTGCTATAGCCAAAAATCAAAGAGCTCAAAAAAATTCAGTCAACTAGGTGATAACATAAACGGCAGCTTCTTAACACAACCAATACGTGCTTTAGTTGCACACCATACAATAGTAACTTTTGTTCAATTCAACCTGTAAGTTTCAGATTGCTTAAGAACAAATTATTGGAAATTTTTCCAATATAGAAGTACAAGGAAATGGTGAAAAATATAATGCACTTTCACTTGTAAATAACAAGCTAAAGAAAGGTCATTTCGCACTCCGTTATATATATCATGACAAACTTATACATCTTGGATAATGGTATTGATGTGGCATGTAGACAGTATTTGCATATAACCAAGATATTTTATACAATCAATCTCTTAAAAAATAACTTACTTTCACCCTGAAAGTCCATTCATCTAATTCTTAAATCAAAGTTGATATGATACACTTAAAATATTACAGTACTGTAGTACATTACGCAGTTAGTAGTTACTACTTATGTGTACATAGTTTACGGTATTTCCAATGTACAAGTAAAATCATGCATATGAAGATTTATCAAAATTTAAATTGCGAAAGAGATCAAATTTAATAAATTAGATTGTATTCTAAAATAAAGCATTTGATATATATAATATAGTGACTATGCGTGAAAGGTCAGCAATAAGATAGTTAAATGTATTGCATTCAACTAGTTCAATAATTAAAGCACCAAAAACTAGATTTATATTGTCAGCTTATAATTAATTATCTGCACTGTGACACAATTACAAGAAATGTATAAGCAACATTAAAGTATTAATAAACTCAAATATGGAAAATAAACAACTTGATGCATGCTGCAATAGGGGTATACTCAGACCACCAACCTTATAAGCAGAACCAACATGACCGGAAAATATTCTTGAGTGGTAGCTGGGTAATATTTTATCTGGCCAGTAGTAGTTTTATTGATAGTGCATAAAAATCTGGAAATATAATACTATGCAATTGAATATCTGTTTAGTGAATCCATAATAGTAGTTCCCTATTATGTTTTCTCCAAAAAACTTGAGTACGGGAAGGGCCTCTTGATTGAGGAATATGAGCAAGTCCTTTGCTATGCATGTCTAAGATTAACAGGCCTTAACATCCAAATTGTGTAGTGTGGAGCTCATTTACAAGTTATTATAATAGTTGTAATCTAAAGTTTGGCTCTTCTCCTAAGTAAGTTAATCATAAAATAGGCACTGAACTATGGAAGCTACCTGTTGTCCATTTTCAAAGGCCCTTTATTCAATTTCAAGTATAGATTAAATAGCTTCATCTGAAGGTACAGAAAGATCAACCAAGTTTTGTTAATTGCGCGATTAATAGTGCCTCACACTTATGCGCAAGGTGTGCGATTTTAAAATTGACAAAAAAGTTCTGGTGAAGTGCGCTTAAGGGAAATAGTTAGCAAAAGACAAAAAAAACTACTAAAAAAGAACGGAAAAAAGAAAAGAAACCCTATCTTCACATGCAACTCATGGAGCTTCTTCTTCACCTTTAATAGATGAAGATGATATAGACCAAGAACGAGAAAATGAAGGGCTGGAGATTGAGCTAAATGACTCCAAAGCTTTTGAATTGTTAGAACATTATTGATTGATGGTTCATTATTAATATCTCAATTATGTTAGATATGCCCTATTATGCTTGAAAGTTTCTTGTTAAATTTGCGATCAGTTTTTTTTTTAGTAAAAAAATGCGCAATTAATGGTGATGTGGTGAGGCCTGAGGGTAATATTCATTTTGTCAAGTTAAGTTACAAATTTAAAATAAGTCAATGAAATAATTACCTCATTTATACTTTTTAAAATATAACATATAAAATCAGTTTTAAGAAATAACTTCTAATTTGAAAAGAAAAACAAATAAGTTGAAGTCAGCTTAAAATTTAACAAACAGGCCCCTAAATCTTGAGACATAAATCTGTTCCCAGAATATGACCATGGCATGTGGGTCATGTTGGATGTTCAATTCCTTGAATATGCAAGTAACTTCTATTAAAATCTGTTCGTTTAAAATATAGGTGCTTAACTTTCATTATTAATAAGCTTATAGAAACCTGGTGGAGGACTGGTGCACCCTCTAAGCGAGCAAGGGACACTATAAGAAACTAGTCTGGCTGTAGAAAGTTCATACATGATTTGATATAAGCAACTGACATTCTAAACTTCAATTTTCTATTACTTAGGTTGTGTGATTTGACATTGTGATATGGAACCGAAGAAACAGAAACAGAAAAAAGACTCCAATGGGGTCTATTTGATAACACCCGTGTTAGACTTTCTTTCATAGTCACAGGCTAACAGCACACTTCAATAGTAGATAATTCGATACAAATGGGCTCCTATCCCAGCCTCCCAGGCAATGTCAGGAGGCCCACCCCGAACAGGCCACCTCACTCGTGCCTCACCCAATCCAGCATATATTAAATAAAAACGGATTCTAAAAGAGACATTTGAACATAATAGAGATGCAGCTTGTGCCTAATATACATCTTTCTAGATGTTTACCCTATATTTCATAATAATTACTGGGTGATTTCAAGGGTCAAACATCTTTGCAGGCTCCCGACCTACATCTTACCGGAGCCGGACTAGACCTGATCGGTCGAACTACAATAAGGCATCAACACATTGTGAGAGCACTCTCATGTTGTTACCCCCATCTTACATTTACCCCAAATATATCTTCCTGAAAAGGGAGTACTCCTTCATCCCAAAATGAGAGTCCACTTTTAAATTAATTAACAAACTTCATCAGAAAGTCTTCAAAGTTTGAATTCTAAAAGTAGAATCTCACTAGGGGACAAAATCAATACTAACTTAATCTAAGCCACATCAAGTTCAGAAATGTGTGTTTGGTCAAATCTTGAGAGAAGAAAATGCCTCATTTTCTCTCCTTTTCTTCCTCGCAACTCACAAGCTTTAACGAGAGATGAAAGGAAGAAAACAATCCATCCTTTTCATCATCCTCTACTTGACGAGGTGCAAAGACGATAAGAGAAGAGACCATTTCAAACCATCAGCCCCAAATCGAAATTCTAATTGATCACTCATTCTGCTTTCATCTTATCACCAAAAACCTACGGGCAAAGCCTACCTCATCAACCTCCCACTTACTCTATCTCTATGTTATCATATACCTACGCGAGTTCTGGATGTCTCGAAATGTTACAGATTTATTCATGTAGATACAATTCCAGTGGAATCCAATTATATTAACACATACATACAAACTCAGTCTTATACGTATTTCATGATTCTCTGAGGAGATAACTTGATCAAAGATTCATAATACCTTGGAATCAAATCAATACACATACATAATCACAATTAAGGTTTTTTTTTAAAAAAAACATACAAAAATTAGTATTACATACATACATACATACATACAGAGGGGGGGTGAGAGAGAGAGAGAAGGATAATACCAGAATGCTTGTAGAGTTGCAGGAATGATTCGTCTTCTTTCTGTAAAGAACAGGGTGGATTGTTTTAATAATAAATTGTTTAATCCTTGATATATATTTGAAGACTCAAACTTTGTATGCATGAGGGCGTTTGGTCTAGTGGTATGATTCTTGCTTTGGGTGCAAGAGGTCCCGAGTTCGATTCTCGGAACGCCCCTTTTGCAAAACTTACTTTTTTTGTCTTTTGGCGTTTTATGTCTATNTTTGTCTTTTGGCATTTTATGTCTAGTTGACAGCAGTCACAACACAGATAATCCAGTTGCAAACTACACATTTTTATCTTCATATGAACATGTTTAGTCCATATTCACACTACAGTATACATTCTGTTTGAGATGAAGTACAGGTTCACAAAGACAAAACAAACATTTATGATTCAACAATCTCACCAGCNGTCTTTTGGCGTTTTATGTCTATTTGACAGCAGTCACAACACAGATAATCCAGTTGCAAGCTACACATTTTTATCTTCATATGAACATGTTCAGTCCATATTCACACTACAGTATACATTCTATTTGAGATGAAGTACAGGTTCACAAAGACAAAACAAACATTTATGATTCAACAATCTCACCAGCACAACACCATGCGTAACACTCGAATCCAAAGCAAGCACAAGGTGTCATTTTTCGCAGAAAAATTGTGCAAACACCGCATGATATGAATGCCAAACACTCAAACTGCATCTGTAAGTAGTTTTCAATTAAATAAATAGAAACCAACTTAGCAAAATAAATAAACATGACGGAATTAAATTGTTTAAATGCTTATGCCCATCAGGTTAATGGCCGAAAAATTATTTTAAGTTCGCCTGACATATATCGAGTAGAATTAGATTAATTTTGTAAGCACATTAGACACCTAATACCTAATACCGATCAATATGGCTTTAATAATATGGTATAAATTTAATTTCCAAATATCATACTTCTTTAGTAAGTGGTAAACTTATAAAAAAAATTAACTATTTTTTCTGGTAGATGATTAAATTAATAAAGAACATGCTATTCTGGGGAGTCTGGTTGCTTAAAGGGTAGAGCTTAATCAAATATTGGCTACAAGAGAACTTGCTGAAGAGATTAATGTTAAGAGAATAGTACCATTTTAATGTAATTTGATTTACAGTATTTTGGCAATCCAAAACTTTGACAAGGAATTGCCATAATAATCAGGAATATATGGATTTTACTCCAAAAAATTATAAATAATTAAAAAATAAAAAACAAGAATTATTGTTTTCACTGATCTTCATGGATGGTCTTGTTCCTTTTCTCCATGAAAACTTGTATTCTGTTGAGTGCAATATCTAATGTCTGCTCGCTCATGTTTGCAAAGCAAACTCTAAACCATCCGGCTTCAGAACAATGACAAGAAGATCCAGGAGAAATATTCAACTTCACTTCCTTCAGAATTGAAGTCCAAAGCTCCAATTCACACTCTCTTGTATTTTGCTCCAATAAAGGACTTAGGTTCATCCAACAAAAAAGTCCTGCATTCCCTTCTAAGCACTCTATACCCGCATTTCTCAGCCCGTTAATGATCATCTGGTATCGAATCCTCAGCCTTTCTCTATTTGTTTTTATGTAATTTTCTGTGAAACTTTCATCGGATAACATAGCCGCTAAAAGATGCTGAGTTTGTGATGATATTAAGGTAAAACTTGACATTCTTCGTGCGGTTGTCACAACTTTATCATTGTAGGAATATATTGTACCTACTCGAAATCCGGGGAGGCCAAGGTCCTTTGACAGACTATAAACAATGTGTACTCTTTCAGAGTCTTTGTAGTTTCTGTCCGCTAGTACTTCTGCAATACTGACAAATTCAGATGAATAAAATGCTGAACCGGAGTAGATTTCATCGGATACTAGATGGATATTTTTGTTTGTTGCAAAGTCAAGAACTTGTTCCAACACTTTTCTTTGGATTGTGGCGCCTAAAGGGTTTGATGGATTTGTTATGAGTATACCTCGAACTTTCATCTTTTTCGATGTAGCATCTCTGTATGCTGCTTCTAATGCTTGTGGTGTGATTTGAAAATTGTTTGAACTGTCACAATGGATTGGTACAATTTGTACACCGGTTCTCCATCTTATATCTCTGTCGAATCTGTAACAAAGAATTACATGAATTTTAGTTTAAAAATTAAAAATCAATATTAACATTAAAACGTACTATGTATTTAGATATATAACTTTAAGTGAAGATTTTTAAGAGGTCATACCCTGGATAGTATGGAGTTGGGACTAGCAGTGCATCACCAGGATCAGCCAAAATGAAAGTTAAGAGTTCGTTAGCAGCCGTTGCACCTGCTGTTAGAACGACTCTATCGGGGTTAAATTTTGCTCTTCCGCCTCTTATTTTTCCCATGAAACTTGCCATTGCTTTTCTGAAAGATTGTAGTCCATGGTAATCTTGAAACAAAGCATTGTCTCTGAAAGTAGAAGTTTTTTTGCCCCAGCTAGCTGCTTCTGAATGCTTTTCTAAGTACTCTTCTAGCAGATCAAAAGAGACCTGTTGATGAAGAAACAAAAAGGTTAGTTACTTATAACACTCTTCAACTATTTATATGAATGTGTGGTTGTGCGTGGAATACTTACTTGATTTTCAGCCAAGCCCATTTGAATGACACCAGTGGGATTTCGGAACTCATCGTAAGGATTTTCATCATAAGCTTTCCATCCAGCAAAGTATGGTGAGTTTTCTCCATGAGTTTCTGAGTTCGCAATCTTTGATAGCTCCACACAATTAGAAGGTTGCTCAATCTCTATAGCCATTTGATTAATTTGTTTGAGTGATATTGAATGAACAAAGTTTGCTCAAACCTTTTGTCAATGACAAGTATATATAGTCCAGAAAAAGGTCAAGTAATGAATGAGAGGACCCCCATGCAAGGAAGCAATGATTGATGAAAATCACCTTTCGCAAATTAATACTCCCTCCGTCTCGGAATGCTTCTCCTGTTTTGACTTTTTATACTGTTCATTGTAAGCGATTGACTACTAATTTACACATAATTTATAAGACAAAATATAGTCATGAGTGATTTTGTTTGATTCGTATTTGTGAGTACTTTAATACAGTAAAATTTTTATATTTAATACTAATACGAAATTAAAGATATTAACGATCAAAAAGTGTGTGTTGGCAAACGCGCACATGATTAACAGGAAAAGTAATAAGAGACGGATGGAGTATTAATATGCAACCAGTAGGTGCTAATACCGGTGACAACTTTTGTGTTCCTGTCATATTAAAAGAAAATTAAGTTTCTTTCTACGACTAAATCTTCGTAGGATCCACATTATTTATGAATGGTGGTTGAGTGGGCATACTTCGAACTTTTTCTTTTGTTTTCAATCCCTGCTGAACTTCTCATACTTATAAAGAGTTAATCACACAAAAATTCAATCAACTTTGATATTATTAACAAAAAAACCATTCAATATTATTTTTGGTGGTTTAGCACAACTAAATTTCAGAATTTGTGAAAAAAAAAGTAAAAATTGTAACCATGATTAAGTTAAAATTTTATATTTATCATTCAACTTTCATATTATTAGCAAAAAAATTTCAAACTTATCTTTGACGGATTAATACAACTACATTTTATAAATTATGAAAAGTTAAAAATTTAATTATATTATAAAATCTATAAATGTATATATATACTCCCTATTTATATGTACTATTTGACTTTTTATAGTCAAATTGTCCAAATTTTGACTAACAATTACACATATTATATAATTGAAAAAATTATATCAATCAAAAGTACATATAATATATTTAAAAAACATAATTTTCAATTTTTTGAAATTATAAAAGAATAATCTATAAATCGCAGTCAAACTTTAGTCAATTTGATCGCTAAAGTCAAACTTTATTTAATTTGTGACAGACGAAGTATTATATACATGTCATCTATATTTTATATTATATATTTTAAAAATATAATATTTAATTTATATAAATATGTATAATATTTGTATTTTTTAACATGTTTTGTTTATAAATTGTGATATATAAATTTAAATTAATTAAACTTGAACGCATTAATAAAATAAAAATATTCATATTAATTATTATGGCATATTCTTTATATCGTTTTTATTAAAATCTTGATTATAACTAAAAGTATATGTGTTTATGACTAATTAATTATATTATTTACATATGTTAAATAATATATATATATATATATATATATATATATTCTTATAATAGATAATTAGAATTAATATATCTATTATATATGTGTGTATGAATACTATATTTTAAGAAAAAATTTAAACACGTTTATCTAGTTGGTATAGAAAATTGGTATTTTAAATTATAAAGGCCAAAAAAGTATAAAAATAATTTAAATTATTCTCATAAAATCTTAAATTATATATTATAATTTAAATTTAATAAAATTATGTTTTGTTAAATTTTAGGTTAATATTACACGTAATTGTTTAAAATTTTAAGTTTTCAAAAAATTTAGCACATGCATATTTATTTAAGTTGAGTTTTATAATTTTTGAATATATAACATAAAATACATATTTCATGTTTAAAGATAAATATGATATTCTAACTTAATTATAGTTAAATTTTATTTTTTAATAATTTATATAAGTTGGTTGTGTTAAAATATTAAAAATAATCTCGAATAATATTTTTACTAATAATTTGAAAGTTAATTGACAAATATGATTATTTAACTTAATTATGGTTAAAAATTTTACTTTTTTCACAATTTATGCAAGTTGGTTGTGTTAATCCACCAAAAATAATCTTGGTGGTTTTTTTTGCTAATAATATCAAAGTTGGTTGGTTATTTATGTGACTAACTCTACTTATAAACATAAATTATTGTTGATTTATTGAACAAAATAGTGAAAATTTAAATTTTGATCCGTTTCTCGTACTAATAGCAAGTCTAATAGCGTTCTAGTTGGTTATTTATAAAATATTGAGTATAAAATAATGAGTCCTAATAATTTAGGTTATTTATTTTATATGTCAATTTCAACGATCTTCTCTATATTCATTAATTATTATTATTATTATAATAAATTTGAATCTAACTACTCTTAAAAATGAAGGAAGAGAAAATAATAAAGAGAAAAGATGAGGGGAAAAAGAGAGAAATGAATTTTTTATTCATAAAAATGAAATAGGGAATGACTTGTGTATCCTATTAACCGGGTCTAGCCTGTGAATCCTAGTGAGTTATGTATGAATTGCATAGCAGCTGCCAAGTAATCCATGATTAACGAAATCCAAAATCATTTCATGTTTTGGAACCGGATCAACTATACAATAGAGTAACTATAGCTAGATCAAGAGATATTAAATCTTCACATTAAATATTGAAATCACCCGAATTCAATTTTTCAAATTTAAAAAAAGATATTATCAAACTGCTCAAGATTAATACTATGATTTGCGACTACAATCCCGAAAACTAATAAGCTGCCATACATGAAGATTTGATTAGTACACTATGTATATATATAATCTGACCATTAAGCAACATATATTACTTATGACTTGAAGATTTAAGGATCGGGACTAATCGCATTCTAATTTCTATATCTAATCATTGCCTAATAACAATTTTTCTTTCTATTACATGCAATAATCATTCTTAATTATAATCCTTCTAGTATATATATATATATATATATATATATATATATATATATATATATATATATGTATATATATATATATGTATATATATATATGTATGTATGTATATATATATATGTATGTATGTATTAAAACTAATGATATAAACTATGCAATAAGTTTTCTCAGTGCTCTACCAATAATCATGCGCACGCAATCCATGGACTATTATAAAATACACATACATGCTTATATAGTAACATGCATGCAAGTGAAGGTCTTGCTCTACATTATTTTTATTAAATAAATACAATATCGTATAGAGCCTTGGCAAGTGATGAGCCATAGAAATAGGAGTAAAGAAATGATGGAGATACAATTTGAGATTGTATTCTTTATAATGAGGATTTGAACCAACTGCCCCCAGCCCAGAGAATAAACAACAGTTGAAAACATAAGATGATAAGAATAATGTGATTCTGTATATTATATGGANACAACAGTTGAAAACAGAAGATGATAAGAATAATGTGATTCTGTATATTATATGGACAGGGCTCGGGATCATGAAAAAGATCCATGTGCAACATAAACTAAACAATACCATAATATATTGATGATGGCATCTAGTGTGTGTTTATTCCAAGTCATGTCAATTTATGCATACACAGATGCAAGACTTATTGATGGAAACAGAATAGTTTGGGAGCGGTATGTCGTATATGTAAGTGTTCTAAATGTATATATAGAAGTTTTTCAAAAAAAAAGGGGTATATATAGAAGTAATTTCACAGAAAGAAACGGTGATAATTGATATACAGAAAAAGAACGGACGTTTATTTTGATGTAATCCCACTACTCCAATAGATGAGTTATTTACGGATCGGGTAAGAGTATCTTGTAGAAATTTCTTAACTAAATTATCCATGTAACATTTAGATGTGAATATCCAAAAATTGAAGGCTCCAACACCATCTTTCCACTTTAAAAAAATATAGGAAAAAATGTTATGAATCTCAAAAATTGTCTCAAATGATGAGTTGTCACATGTTTTATTAGTAATTTTCATATAATAATATGAGACACTGCGTGCATACATATGCGTTCACGAATTAAATTCAGACATATGGCATGCCATGTCATTTGGTAAAAAAAATTGAAATTATTTTTGGGGTCTCTAACATTGCTCAAAATATAGATAACGATATATCCATAGTTGATTGACTATATTTGTTAAACCTATAAATACTTTATGTATAATTTTATATAATTATAATTATAAATAATCTTATTGAACTATATATTATTACTCTTAACTAAAATTTTACATAACTATTATAACTAAGAGAAAACTGGCCCTTGAGGTTATCATCAGGGTTGTAAGGTGAGGTTATATTAGCTTCTCTGCAAATTCTGAGTAACAGTTTTGTAAATATAAAATTCACATCTCTGTATTTACATAAATACCCTTATAGTTGTATTAGAAAATATTATAATCTCAGAGTGCTACCTGAGGTCATTCTCAGGCAATTGGATATTCCAAGTGATAAAGGGTTTATCTTCTGTCATCAATTCTAAGTTCGACTCTGACTCATTTCAAGAAATTTTTAGAATCGATAAATTCTTAGATTGTTATAGAAATTGATTCTTAATTGTCAACGTAAAATTTTTTTCTCCATAAAAAATTTCTCGGTTTGTGAATTAATTAGCATATGTTTTTAAAATTAGGTAGAGTGTTTATGCTTAATATAAGTAATTTAAAGTAATTTCAAAAAAAATCTTGTATTTTTTTAAAATCATAATTAATTACGACTTATAAATTATACGGCAATGACTTGAATAATAATTTATTCGGAGTATAAGTTAAATTTAAAAATATATATAACAAATATATCTTCATTTATTCGGCAATGACTTGAA
>QRFB01011338.1:0-28033 GCA_008931105.1 Oenanthe javanica
TAATAAGCTACAACTCATTTTATACACTCCTATTATTTTGCTCCTATGCCCTTACAGTTTAAACCTATGTTACCACATGGATATGTGTCCAAGTGTCGGACTCGACAATTTTTTGAAAATTTTACGTGTTTTTGGCTTGAAATAAGTATCCAAGAGTCCATACCCATGTCCAAATGTCGAGTGTCCGACACGGGTACTCGAGGCAAAATGAAGAGTCCGGGTAACAGAGGTTTAAACAACACAGGGAAGAGAAATATTTTAAGCATATGCAATTTGTGGAAAGCAGGTTTTTAATATGCTTTGGAAACTCAAAATGTCTGATAAAAAGGAAACGTAACAACACACCATAATGTCTAATTAAAGGAATGGATGGAGTATTACATAACTCCACCTATGTTTAATCTGTGTCTATTGGGGTTAGGTACCAAGTTGGAATGTGCAATAAATGTTTATATACACAAAAAGGGGATGCAAAAGATACAACAAAGTAGAACCCCCCCCCCCTCCTTAGCAAGTTTGAAGGACAATTCAAAATTTCACCTTCAAATATGCCATGTTTGTATAAGAACATATTATTGAGTAACTTATAAAAATCAAAGCCATAGAGTTGAGCCTGTGCTAATTAATTTGAAGTTCCTCTTTACTAGAATCTATTTTAGGTTGCATGGAAAGGTTTTTCGTCACAATATTTTAATTTGAGGGGTATATATGTTTTTGGAAATGATATTTTTTTGTGTAAATTTGATAGATAAAGTTAGCATATCTCCTTTACCCTTCTAAGTGATTTCTACAATGTGGTGTTCTAAATATGTGCTACTACATAATACGTGAAAATATTATATTATTTCTAAGGTTTGATGTGGTTGGCTCATACTTTTGTCATGTTTATGAATCATGTATTTTTTGGCACCTCGGGGAATTTTAGCAATGTTACATTGAAATATGATGATCACAGTATATTTTCACACAATCATTTATGTATGTATATATATTTTAAAATGTATAATGAATTAATATTTATAATTAGATTAATACTAACTGTAATAACTATTAAATTATTGAAGATTCATATAATTCTCATGAATATAAGTTAATGACATAATCATGATCCACTCTAAAATAATATAAAAAATGTAGCTATTCATGTATAATAATAAAATAATAACAATGAGTTAGTTGAGTTATCTAATAGCAATAATATATTAGTTATTAATAATATGTTTATGTTTATAATAACAATATATTCATAGAGATGTCAGCCATGTTACCCAAACTCGGTGTTAATGCCATTTTTCATCACGAATAAGACATCAAAATTAATATTTTAATTCAGGTATTCGTATAGAGTTATGAAATTAGGTATTTAATATCCATGACAATTTAGGGGGGAAAATTAGGGTTTTGTGATTTGGGGCTGAGCTTGAGAAAATTAATTCTAAAGAGGTAATAGAATTTCGGATCCCCTTCTTAAGGTGCCTACGTATAAGGAATCAAGGCCACGTAGTTTTATTCTTTAGGAGCAAGTTACTTGTAGATGGTAAGTTTGCTTGTTTATAATATTCCCAATTATATTGGATTTCTTGGTATTAAATATTAATGACCTTATGGGCCTATTCTAATCTTTTAATACGGGCCGGTACCCAATATAGAATCGGGTTTATATCTAGTATCAACAAGTCCCTAGTAAATATTTAATGAAGGTATACTTTTGTGAATACTTATTTTTGTTTTATTTTCCCATGTTTATAAATTAGCATAATTTTTAACTTATCATGGTAGCTAGGTATTTTAGGTATTTGAGGGTTCTTTTCCCCTCTACCTTGAAATTAAGGTAGACCAATATAAGAGTCTTTGACCTTATGATTTGTAATTATATTCCGTACTCACAAATAATTCTCTTAGTTCCTATAGGAAATAGTTCCCGGTTACTAAGCACATACTCGTTTCAAGCCCGCAAATGTTAGGATATATCTATTTTATTCGATATTTCTTCTGTTATCCTTTCCGCAAGTTAACTTCCGTGAGGTTTTATGGTTAACCCTTGCTTCCAAGCCTCAAGCAATTCGATTCGGGCCCAAATTATGCTTGAGTCTTCTTGCGCATTGTATGCTTCCAAGTGTCTTGTATTTCGATTCATCATAAATCTTACTTGATTCTGCTTGCGCATGGATGAGAGTTCGTCCAGAAGGCACAAAATTGTCCCAATACTCTTGCTTATCAATTTCTCATTTTCCGGTACAAAGTCCCCGGTATATGAACTATCACATATTAACTGCGATTTTATGGTTCAATTTGTGCTTCATTGTTATACATCTGATTACATATTTGGTTCTCAACTATGACCTGATTACACTCTTTATTCATTGGTTTGAACTCTACAGGATGTAAGGCTCATCCTTTAATTCCAATTTTTGAAAATCATGTCACCAAAATATTTGTTTGCTGTGTGATACTGTTGTATTCTTGTTAGTGAACTTGGTATCACATGTCCCTGCAACGTGATTCATAATCTTTGGAACATACCCGGTATTTGCTTCTTCATAATTATGCAGCGTTGATTCTTTTGAGGTTCACATATTCTTTCAAATTCTAGAGCACCTGAGTAATGGCACCAGGGGTATGCTCTTACATCCGTGTACAGGTTCTCCCGTAACCTGGTTTTACCAGCCCATAATAGTGGAGAAACATATGCTTCTTGATGCTTTTGATTATCTTTTATGATTCCAATTAGACCTTGGAAAGTTTTTGACGCAATTGCTTCTCATATATGCAAGCATTTTTAAATTTTGCGCAACTCTGTAAAATCTGTTTGTATCCTTAGACCTGCAGTGAATGTGTGGTGCAATTTTGTCAACTGGGTTGCAGTTACACTCCGTCAAAGCATATATCAGACAAGATTTATTAGCTCCTTTCTTGTGTTTTGACTTGGCTGCAATTCGCCCATTAGAGAGTAACTCAACTCATGTATATCATTATTAAGTCGTTGTCATGTTAAAAGTTTTCAGATTAATACATCTGCAGAAGTTTGCGTGTCAGTCACACCATATTACAAGTTGATCATGATATCCTGTTGACATGTCTTTATGCTTTAGGAGTACAGTGACAGTAACACATGCAAATAAGTATTTTTCATGCATGGCATAATATAAAAGTGCAGAAGAAAAGTGACTTATCTGTAAGTTGTCGAGCTGGTGCAATAGTTTTGAGTTTTATTGCAGCTTGTCTTTACTGCATGTCTCTTTTTAATCTTTTTCGATTCCAGAATTCTAGAGACAGCATCTCCTTTCTTTAATTTTGTTTTTTGCTGCTTCACTTCAAGATCATCCGCGTACTCTTCANGAAAATTAATTCTAAAGAGGTAATAGAATTTCGGATCCCCTTCTTAAGGTGCCTACGTATAAGGAATCAAGGCCACGTAGTTTTATTCTTTAGGAGCAAGTTACTTGTAGATGGTAAGTTTGCTTGTTTATAATATTCCCAATTATATTGGATTTCTTGGTATTAAATATTAATGACCTTATGGGCCTATTCTAATCTTTTAATACGGGCCGGTACCCAATATAGAATCGGGTTTATATCTAGTATCAACAAGTCCCTAGTAAATATTTAATGAAGGTATACTTTTGTGAATACTTATTTTTGTTTTATTTTCCCATGTTTATAAATTAGCATAATTTTTAACTTATCATGGTAGCTAGGTATTTTAGGTATTTGAGGGTTCTTTTCCCCTCTACCTTGAAATTAAGGTAGACCAATATAAGAGTCTTTGACCTTATGATTTGTAATTATATTCCGTACTCACAAATAATTCTCTTAGTTCCTATAGGAAATAGTTCCCGGTTACTAAGCACATACTCGTTTCAAGCCCGCAAATGTTAGGATATATCTATTTTATTCGATATTTCTTCTGTTATCCTTTCCGCAAGTTAACTTCCGTGAGGTTTTATGGTTAACCCTTGCTTCCAAGCCTCAAGCAATTCGATTCGGGCCCAAATTATGCTTGAGTCTTCTTGCGCATTGTATGCTTCCAAGTGTCTTGTATTTCGATTCATCATAAATCTTACTTGATTCTGCTTGCGCATGGATGAGAGTTCGTCCAGAAGGCACAAAATTGTCCCAATACTCTTGCTTATCAATTTCTCATTTTCCGGTACAAAGTCCCCGGTATATGAACTATCACATATTAACTGCGATTTTATGGTTCAATTTGTGCTTCATTGTTATACATCTGATTACATATTTGGTTCTCAACTATGACCTGATTACACTCTTTATTCATTGGTTTGAACTCTACAGGATGTAAGGCTCATCCTTTAATTCCAATTTTTGAAAATCATGTCACCAAAATATTTGTTTGCTGTGTGATACTGTTGTATTCTTGTTAGTGAACTTGGTATCACATGTCCCTGCAACGTGATTCATAATCTTTGGAACATACCCGGTATTTGCTTCTTCATAATTATGCAGCGTTGATTCTTTTGAGGTTCACATATTCTTTCAAATTCTAGAGCACCTGAGTAATGGCACCAGGGGTATGCTCTTACATCCGTGTACAGGTTCTCCCGTAACCTGGTTTTACCAGCCCATAATAGTGGAGAAACATATGCTTCTTGATGCTTTTGNGATGTTAATGCCATTTTTCGTCACGAATAAGACATCAAAATTAATATTTTAATTCGGGTATTCGTATAGAGTTACGAAATTAGGTATTTAATATCCATGACAATTTAGGGGGGAAATTAGGGTTTTGTGATTTGGGGCTGAGCTTGAGAGAATTAATTCTAAAGAGGTAATAGAATTTCGGATCCCCTTCTTAAGGTGCCTACGTATAAGGAATCAAGCCCACGTAGTTTTATTCTTTAGGAGCAAGTTACTTGTAGATGGTAAGTTTGCTTGTTTATAATATTCCCAATTATATTGGATTTCTTGGTATTAAATATTAATGACCTTATGGGCCTATTCTAATCTTTTAATACGGGCCGGTACCCAATATAGAATCGGGTTTATATCTAGTATCAACAAGTCCCTAGTAAATATTTAATGAAGGTATACTTTTGTGAATACTTATTTTTGTTTTATTTTCCCATGTTTATAAATTAGCATAATTTTTAACTTATCATGGTAGCTAGGTATTTTAGGTATTTGAGGGTTCTTTTCCCCTCTACCTTGAAATTAAGGTAGACCAATATAAGAGTCTTTGACCTTATGATTTGTAATTATATTCCGTACTCACAAATAATTCTCTTAGTTCCTATAGGAAATAGTTCCCGGTTACTAAGCACATACTCGTTTCAAGCCCACAAATGTTAGTATATATCTATTTTATTCAATATTTCTGCTGTTAGCCCTTCCACAAGTTAACTTCCGTGAGGTTTTATGGTTAACCCTTGCTTCCAAGCCTCAAGCAATTCGATTCGGGCCCAAATTATGCTTGAGTCTTCTTGCGCATTGTATGCTTCCAAGTGTCTTGTATTTCGATTCATCATAAATCTTACTTGACTCTGCTTGCGCATGGATGAGAGTTCGTCCAGAAGGCACAAAATTGTCCCAATACTCTTGCTTATCAATTTCTCATCTTCCGGTACAAAGTCCCCGGTATATGAACTATCACATATTAACTGCGATTTTATGGTTCAATTTNATTCGATTCCAGAATTCTAGAGACAGCATCTCCTTTCTTTAATTTTGTTTTTTGCTGCTTCACTTCAAGATCATCCGCGTACTCTTCACTAGCTGCCGCTACTTCATTTTTCACTAATCAATTTGTGCTTCCAGTCCTCAAAGTTTGTATAAGTACCTTGGATCTGGATTGCGCACTAAAGTGTACATATTCTCTGCCCCCAGGTGATTTATTACTTTAATATTAAAGTAGTACATCACCAGTTTAGGGCATATGAATTTATTATCCTCAAGTGATCGTAGAGGAATCTAGAGTCTAGAATTTGAACAATATTTCGCCCTCATGTGATCGTAGACGGATCACCAGTTTAGAATTTGATCAATATTTGTTGTCCCCCGAATGATCGTCGATTGTTCACAAGTCTAAGATTAGAATTTTGATTTTCCCATAAACACGATCACAAGTCCAGGACTTTAACGAATTCATTGCCCCAAGTGACCTTCAGTGAACACTTGTTTGGGTTGAATTAATCCTTTTTTCCCTTTCATANGATTATCTTTTATGATTCCAATTAGACCTTGGAAAGTTTTTGACGCAATTGCTTCTCATATATGGAAGCATTTTTAAATTTTGCGCAACTCTGTAAAATCTGTTTGTATCCTTAGACCTGCAGTGAATGTGTGGTGCAATTTTGTCAACTGGGTTGCAGCTACACTCCGTCAAAGCATATATCAGACAAGATTTATTAGCTCCTTTCTTGTGTTTTGACTTGGCTGCAATTCGCCCATTAGAGAGTAACTCAACACATGTATATCATTATTAAGTCGTTGTCATGTTAAAAGTTTTCAGATTAATACATCTGCAGAAGTTTGCGTGTCAGTCACACCATATTACAAGTTGATCATGATATCCTGTTGACATGTCTTTATGCTTTAGGAGTACAGTGACAGTAACACATGCAAATAAGTATTTTTCATGCATGGCATAATATAAAAGTGCAGAAGAAAAGTGACTTATCTGTAAGTTGTCGAGCTGGTGCAATAGTTTTGAGTTTTATTGCAGCTTGTCTTTACTGCATGTCTCTTTTTAATCTTATTCGATTCCAGAATTCTAGAGACAGCATCTCCTTTCTTTAATTTTGTTTTTTGCTGCTTCACTTCAAGATCATCCGCGTACTCTTCAGTCTTCACTATCTGCCGCTACTTCATTTTTCGCTAATCAATTTGTGCTTCCAGTCCTCAAAGTTTGTATAAGTACCTTGGATCTGGATTGCGCACTAAAGTGTACATATTCTCTGCCCCCAGGTGATTTATTACTNTTGCTTCATATATATTCTGGGATCCGCATGTTGTATCTCATTACTCTGGTGATATGTTTGCACTCTCCTGCAGAGCTTTTCTTTTATTCTGCTTCAACTGGCTGACTCATCATAAACTAGGTTTGTAACATGCCAATCTGTGCACCTCTGTACAACAAGCAACAATTCCCCCGAATTTGCTCCTTGCAGAATGCATATGGAAGTGTGTATTTTTGGTGACATCTTGAGCTTTACGCATTTGATTTCCTAATGCAATCTCCATAACTGCAGTGTCTAGTGCNCCCCCCGAATGATCGTCGATTGTTCACAAGTCTAAGATTAGAATTTTGATTTTCCCATAAACACGATCACAAGTCCAGGACTTTAACGAATTCGTTGCCCCAAGTGACCTTCAGTGAACACTTGTTTGGGTTGAATTAATCCTTTTTTCCCTTTCATAATATATCGATCTGCATAAAGCCTTGATTTTTCCGAGTATATTTTGAGTTTTAAGACTCATAGCTTCAACCAGAAAAATAGTACAATTGTGTAGAAGGTTTGAAGATCTCATGTTGTAGTACTTCCATTATTCACTACATCATTTTTATTGTCCCCTAGTGATTTATTGTCCTCATAATAAAGGTANATAACTATTGCAAACTTGTAGCGTGGAGATGATGCGAGTAATACATTCATTTGACATTGCTTTTGTGAAGATCGCGCACATCCTCATTTACGGATGATATGTTTAGAATTTTGAGCTCAAAGACTTTTGAACTGGATACTTGGTAACAAGAACACGCCTCTGGCGCCCATTATGTGTGCATCTGAGCTTGTTTTACAGGAATTGATTGCTTACGTTGTTAGCATTACTCACAGCTTTGCACAACACAATGTTTGAGAGCCCGACGCGACTTTTAACTCAGTTTTCAATTTGAGAAGTCAGTTGAAAAGTTGAAATTTCAGTTTGCACAATTCCAAGCTTATGACTCAGACAATGAATGATCTTGTATTATTACCATCCTTGACCTTTTGCATAGCCACTTTGTCTTGTAAAGAACCCAATGCATATGCCACTTGAATTAGGTGTGCTCCGTTGGATGTTCATGATGGGCCATACACCTTCTTCATAAGGTCTCCCTTTTAGTTTCATTATTTATTTTGCGATCATTCTTTATGCTCTTAAACCAGCAACTGTTGCTTCTCTCCTTTACTTATTTTTAGTTCCGGTGGCCTTCTTATAGAAAATTTTGCAGATTCAGCGGGTTGTTGAAAGTCTGGACAGCTTGACAGACCTTCACTAAAAAAGCTGCAACTCTCTGTAGAAATTTCCTTTCCATGAGCCATTTTTTGCATAAAAAACTAGGCTTCGAGATCTTTCTAATGGAATATGATTCATTGCCTAGAAATTTCTTAATGAAAGCAGTTTATTCTGCAAACTCAGACATTCTGCCGTTTCCAGATTTTCGTTTCTCTGCAACATTTGCTTCTTCGTTGATTGCTATGTATGCAACTGCCCTTCCAGCTATAATTTGAGAAGAAGCAGCATTCAAGCTTGCAGAGTGGCAAGGAGGCTCGAAACTCAACCCTTAGTAATCTAGGCCCTTCATAATTTCTCTATAGCACCTCCAGATAGGTTTGCTCCGCCTGTGCTCATTTGATTTGCAAATGCTCTCGCACCACCACTTCTTACNTTTTTTTTATTAGGCAATGCTTCATTTTTAGAACACCTCTGCTGCTTCATATATATTCTTGGATCCGCATGTTGTATCTCATTACTCTGGTGATATGTTTGCACTCTCCTGCAGAGCTTTTCTTTTATTCTGCTTCAACTGGCTGCTCATCATAAACTAGGTTTGTAACATGCCAATCTGTGCACCTTTGTACAACAAGCAACAATTCCCCCGAATTTGCTCCTTGCAGAATGCATATGGAAGTGTGTATTTTTGTTGACATCTTGAGCTTTACGCATTTGATTTCCTAATGCAATCTCCATAACTGCAGTGTCTAGTGCAAAATTTCCCGTAGAGAGTAGCTTCATATCGCTTGGCCGCTAGCCCATTTTAATTTTGTTGTTGCATTCTTTAGATTCTGAGTTCTCAGATCATGTTGTTTTCATTGTCGCTGACATATTGGCATATTGCTTCCCCAAGCTCTGATTTTCTTCCCATTTATGCTAGGTCCCCCAAAATTATTTTGAAGTCTGAATCATAAGTTGTTCATGTTGAGTATATGGGGAAGCCAAAAAGTTTGCATGCACTTAAGATATTGTAATTTTTATAACTATTGCAAACTTGTAGCGTGGAGATGATGCAAGTAATACATTCATTTGACATTGCTTTTGTGAAGATCGCGCACATCCTCATTTACGGATGATATGTTTAGAATTTTGAGCTCAAAGACTTTTGAACTGGATACTTGGTAACAAGAACACGCCTCTGGCGCCCATTATGTGTGCATCTGAGCTTGTTTTACAGGAATTGATTGCTTACGTTGTTAGCATTACTCACAGCTTTGCACAACACAATGTTTGAGAGCCCGACGCGACTTTTAACTCAGTTTTCAATTTGAGAAGTCAGTTGAAAAGTTGAAATTTCAGTTTGCACAATTCCAAGCTTATGACTCAGACAATGAATGATCTTGTATTATTACCATCCTTGACCTTTTGCATAGCCACTTTGTCTTGTAAAGAACCCAATGCATATGCCACTTGAATTAGGTGTGCTCCGTTGGATGTTCATGATGGGCCATACACCTTCTTCATAAGGTCTCCCTTTTAGTTTCATTATTTATTTTGCGATCATTCTTTATGCTCTTAAACCAGCAACTGTTGCTTCTCTCCTTTACTTATTTTTAGTTCCGTTGGCCTTCTTATAGAAAATTTTGCAGATTCAGCGGGTTGTTGAAAGTCTGGACAGCTTGACAGACCTTCACTAAAAAAGCTGTAACTCTCTGTATAAATTTCCTTTCCATGAGCCATTTTTTGCATTAAAAACTAGGCTTCNTAACTCTCTGTAGAAATTTCCTTTCCATGAGCCATTTTTTGCATTAAAAACTAGGCTTCGAGATCTTTCTAATGGAATATGATTCATTGCCTAGAAATTTCTTAATGAAAGCAGTTTATTCTGCAAACTCAGACATTCCGCCGTTTCCAGATTTTCGTTTCTCTGCAACATTTGCTTCTTCGTTGATTGCTATGTATGCAACTGCCCTTCCAGCTATAATTTGAGAAGAAGCAGCATTCAAGCTTGCAGAGTGGCAAGGAGGCTCGAAACTCAACCCTTAGTAATCTAGGCCCTTCATAATTTCTCTATAGCACCTCCAGATAGGTTTGCTCCGCCTGTGCTCATTTGATTTGCAAATGCTCTCGCACCACCACTTCTTACTTTCCTGTTCTTACTGGCCTGTGTGCATTATTTTCTTGTTTTCTTGGAACAAACATGTAGTTATTACCTCCCTCCTGTATATGTGAGCAATTGATTGAGTTTGCTTCCATATGCACACTTATTAGCTAGCCCCCGGTTATTTCCCTCTTTTCCATATCCCTTGCTGGTTCAAACAAAATTTGATGTCTGAAGTAGATAACAAATAACAGTCACTGATTGAGGACGTAAGAGTGGGAGCATATCTAGTGGCATTGTAGCTTAGAGAATATAGATGTAGCGGCAATGAAGTTCGGCTATTGGATCTGGTGGACGAAGTGTAGGTATATATGGTACTTGCTATGCATAGAACTCAATGAAAGCTTGAGCTGAATCTAATTCCTGCAAACAACTAGTCAGAGGTGCGCTATAGGCTACATGTTATCGTTAGTGCATTATAGATTGTACATGTGTGTGGATGTATGGATATCACAAACAGTGAAGCAGAAACACATGTGAGCATATAAATATAATAATTTAAGAAGATATGAGATATTAAGATATCTCTTCCCTGATTGTATACACATTTTCTGCACAAGACTTTTGTTTCGGCATTAATTGCACAACCACTATGCTGATCGACTTTAGTATTATCTATCTTTGTGTAAGATATGTCACTCTGTGTCGTTGAGCCAAAACCCTTGTGATATCCGGCCAAAGTTTTGTATAATACTTGATGCAGAACTCTGGTACCGAGCATGAATGTAGGTAACAGATGCCATCTTCTTGTCATGAAATTGATGTGCATATTTCTTGCGTTGATGTTAATGGGCCATGCCTCATTACCATTACAAAATGCTTTTTTTCTAAATTTGTTTCATGGAGTGTATCACTTAACACTTAACACTTAACATACGATGACATATTTGTACCAACACAGCAAAGCACAAATATAATCAGGTAATAGTTTTGAAACTGATATCAATGATATTAAAATTATCTTAATTAANACTAGGGAAAGGGTTAAAACAAGGGATAAAATCTATCTCCGTAGAGAATCGGTGGAGTCACAAATAAATCCGCAGATTTATCCAATAAAATCAATTCTTAATAATCATCTCTCTTCAATAATAAAGATTACAATCGTTTATATAAAAAACTAAAACTTGGTGAACACATAAGATCCTAAAGAATTGTGAACTAATCCTAACTGATATCTATTACCTAATAATTCTCCACTACNCACGTAGTTCTATTCTTTTGGAGCAAGTTACTTGTAGATGGTAAGTTTCCTTGTTTATAATGTTCCCAATTATATTGGATTTCTTGGTATTAAAGATCAATGACCCTATGGGCCTATTCTAATCTTTTAATACGGCCGGTACCTAATATATAATCTGATTTATATCTAGTATCAACACTCGGGTATAGGTATGGGACACATGTGCGAATCCAATAGTCAAGTTCTCAGATTTAATACATTTAGGATTCTTGGATATGCACCTGAAATTGGACAAGGGTGCGGGAGACTCAGGTTTATGCTAAGATGTCTATTTATACATATATTTATTTTTAATTCATTATACATTTTTGAAAATAGTGTTTCTTAGTAATAAAACTTGTACAAGTATGATGTAGGACAGGACTAGGGAAAGGGTTAAAACAAGTGATAAAATCTATCTCCGTAGAGAATCGGTGGAGTCACAAATAAATCCGCAGATTTATCCAATAAAATCAATTCTTAATAATCATCTCTCTTCAATAATAAAGATTACAATCGTTTATATAAAAAACTAAAACTTGGTGAACACATAAGATCCTAAAGAATTGTGAACTAATCCTAACTGATATCTATTACCTAATAATTCTCCACTACTATATTTAATAAGATAATTATCTACTTGTAATATATTTAAACTAAATCAGTAACAACTAATTTATCTTTATGAATAAATATAAAATAATAAACAATCAATGCATAACTCCGTGTTCCGCATCATTTTCCTCGCCATTAAAAAAACTCGTCCACGAGTTTTATATAAATTCAGAATCAAAAACCATGAGCCAGGAGCAATGTTGCAATTGCAACTACGTAGTCCATGCATAAAATCTGACATGATAATGAAGAATTCAGGAATCTTTGAAGACATAAAGGTTTCATTCGAAATAAAAAAATCAATCTGATCTACTACCTCCAATATATCTTGATTTTTTTCACACAAGCAACTCATCATGNAAGGGTGCGGGAGACTCAGGTTTATTCTAAGATGTCTATTTATACATATATCTATTTTTAATTCATTATACATTTTTGAAAATAGTGTTTCTTAGTAATAAAACTTGTACAAGTATGATGTAGGACAAGACTAGGGAAAGGGTTAAAACAAGGGATAAAATCTATCTCCGTAGAGAATCGGTGGAGTCACAAATAAATCCGTAGATTTATCCAATAAAATAAATTCTTAATAATCATCTCTCTTCAATAATAAAGATTACAATTGTTTATATAAAAAACTAAAACTTGGTGAACACGTAAGATCCTAAAGAATTGTGAACTAATCCTAACTGATATCTATTACCTAATAATTCTCCACTACTATATTTAATAAGATAATTATCTACTTGTAATATATTTAAACTAAATCAGTAACAACTAATTTATCTTTATGAATAAATATAAAATAATAAACAATCAATGCATAACTCCGTGTTCCGCATCATTTTCCTCGCCATTAAAAAAACTCGTCCACGAGTTTTATATAAATTCAGAATCAAAAACCATGAGCCAGGAGCAATGTTGCAATTGCAACTACGTAGTTCATGCATAAAATCTGACACGATAATGAAGAATTCAGGAATCTTTGAAGACACAAAGGTTTCATTCGAAATAACAAAATCAATCTGATCTACTACCTCCAATATATCTTGATTTTTTTCACACAAGCAACTCATCATGTCTATCCCTTCATATTTCTCCTTGCGTTTCACACTTGTATGGATAGACTCGGTTTCAGTAATAGACTATGTTTCAACATTCACACCTGTTTGGATAGGCTCTGATTGAACCTTCTTGGACAACTTCAATATTTTGAAGCATTACATCCAATCTAGTACATAAATTTGTTATCGTCTTCCTTAATGATTGTGTATACTCACACTCCTCTCCAATTGTATCATCGTATCGTTGCCACTTTTCGTATGATATCCAGTAATCAGAGCTACATGGATGCAATGATGAAAGTAAATTCAACATAGATTGACGATGTGTTTCTGCACAAGATATCTCATAAGCAATAATGGTTGGAGTTCTTTGCGGTGACATTTTTTTTATTTTCCAAGATTGAAACCGGACGAATCACAAAGGGGCAGTGTTTGAAAAATTCAGAACTTTAAGGCACATGGATGTAGTTTGCCAAAATATATGAATATATATGGCTATGTTTAGGGTTTTTGGTGGTTGCTAAGGTAGTTTGGTGGTTGACGGTTGACGGCTGGTGCCGGAAGTGGTAGTTATTGGCTACTAGCAATTGTTTGGTGGTGGGTGATGGCTGAAAATTGGCTACTGGTGGCTGCTGAATGGTGGGTGGCAAGGGTTTATGATGGTGGCTCTGATACCACTTGATGTAGGACAGGTCTAGGGAAAGGGTTAAAACAAGGGATAAAACCTATCTTTGTAGAGAATCGGTGGAGTCACAAATAAATCCACATATATATCCAATAAAATCAATTCATAATAATCATCTCTCTTCAATANCCGGACGAATCACAAAGGGGCAGTGTTTGAAAAATTCAGAACTTTAAGGCACATGGATGTAGTTTGCCAAAATATATGAATATATATGGCTATGTTTAGGGTTTTTGGTGGTTGCTAAGGTAGTTTGGTGGTTGACGGTTGACGGCTGGTGCCGGAAGTGGTAGTTATTGGCTACTAGCAATTGTTTGGTGGTGGGTGATGGCTGAAAATTGGCTACTGGTGGCTGCTGAATGGTGGGTGGCAAGGGTTTATGATGGTGGCTCTGATACCACTTGATGTAGGACAGGTCTAGGGAAAGGGTTAAAACAAGGGATAAAACCTATCTCTGCAGAGAATTGGTGGAGTCACAAATAAATCCACATATATATCCAATAAAATCAATTCATAATAATCATCTCTCTTCAATAATAAAGATTACAAAAGTTTATATAAAAAACTAAAACTTGGTAAACAAGTAAGATCCTAAAAAATTGCGAACTAATCATAATTGATATCTATTACCTAATAATTCTCTACTACTATATTTATTAAGATTATTATCTATTTGTAATATATTTAAACTAAATCAATAACAACTAATTTATATTTACAAATAAATATAAAATAATAAACAATCAATGGCAGCATAACTCCGTGTTCCACATCAAAGTATATATATGTCAAGGAACAAAGCTAAAAATATAAAATAGAAAAAGTCATCGATGAAGCTCAATTTCTATAACAAGTTGTTGCAAGGCCTCCTATATCATTTTCAACTTGGATATGCAAGATGAAATTCCGGCTCAAATATCAAAGATTTGATATTTATATTCACACCCATGGCATATCCGCGGGTATGAGTACAAAATTGGAGAGTTTGTGTTACAGAAGATGTCAGCATAGCAATATAGTAATGATAACTGTTCTGGTCCTCTTTAAGAAAAATGGAACATAGTTGATCATGGGAAACACAAAGGGAGAGAGGAAAAAAAACAAGGTTCGAGAAAAAGAGAGAATATTTTGGTATATAGAGAAGAACGTGTAGGAAAAAGTTGAGAAGTGGAGGAGAAACAGAAAGAAGCACAAGGACAATGTAAGAGACAGGCAAGAACAGATATACTAATAACACCCAACAGTTGCAACTATATCTCCGTGGGCTCCCAATGGATCGGGGGAGCCCTCTCACGTGGTAAGGGTGAGTTCCTAGCAGGTGCTGAGCCTGATGTGTAAATGGGGAGATTGTTGGATTATCTCACATCAGTTGTCGTAGGGGAAAGTGCAGATTAATAACTGTGTGGAAGGGTGTGTTCTGATTATGATGTGTGCAGATTTAGACATGCTGGGTGGCACCCAACACCTATATGAACTCGCTAGTAGAATATTACATTGACAATGGGAGAAAATCGTTCTGATGTTTTTTGTTAGGACTTCACTGTTGATTTCCGGGCTCGAAAGTTGAGCACATGTATATTAGAAACCGATTTATATTTGGCCTGGTCAAACCAAATCTGGTTCATTCAAATGTACATGGCTTGAACAATTTACTAAATTGATATCGTGTGCCACCTTGGCGACGTCATGCAATCTGGCAGAAAAATATGCCTTGCCATATTTTTCCACCACACCCTCAGGTGACGCCATGACAGCAATGGCATGGGTGATTTCAGTTTTGTAATAATCATTTTTGTATATGAGCTTTTGCTATAATTTATTACCTTCATATATATTTTTGGCTATTTTATTATTTCTCTCTAGTTGTATTTGAATATATTTTAACACTCATCACACATGTAAAATAAAGATGTCAGTGTATAATTGTATGTGTCATGTACACAGTTGTAGCCTATATGACAAACTAGTTTTAGCTGAGTTAAATGTACTATTATTGAGTTGAGTAGCCGAGAAATGTGTTTTAGTAATATTAGCATCCTTTTCTTTTTCTGGCTTCATGAATTATGTTTCTGTTTGACAGAGAACTTTAAGAGCTGGAAAACTGACCGAGAAGATTCTCAAGCGTTTCATTGCAACTGGTAAAGAAGAAGTACATTCACTCATCCAGGCGCTAAACATAAAGCATGTTCTGATTCCTGTTCTTCCGACTAGTAAGTCATTTCTGATACCAAATCGTATTTCAATTCAATTTCAAGAGCTGATTCATAATTCTTTCAACAGGATGCTCTGAAAAATTTCGATATTCAATTTTATTTGAGTCTTGCAAGACATCAGAATCCAGATTGTTTCTGTAACTAGGAGTACCTAGGTTTTCTTATATTAATTGAAATATCTAGCAATATGTCTCAAGTAAGCATCAATGAGAATGAGGTTGATATTGTGATTGGTGCACTAAATCCGGACCTTACTTCTTTCATGGAGGACTGGAGACCTGTCTTCTCCCGCTTCCATCTGATTATTGTCAAAGATCCTGATCTTAGAGAGGAACTTAAGATACCAGAAGGGTTTGATGTGCAAGTCTATACAAAAATAGATATAGACAAAATTGCCGGTTCCTCTTCCACGTCTCTTCTCTTTTCTGGTTACTCCTGTCGTTATTTTGGCTATCTAGTCTCCAAAAGAAAATATATAGTTTCAATTGATGATGATTGTGTTCCTGCAAAAGATGACATGGGTAACTTAATAGATGCTGTTTCCCAGCATATCCAGAACCTGGAAACTCCAGCCACTCCTTTCTTTTTTAATACACTTTATGATCCTTACCGTAAAGGGGCAGACTTTGTTCGTGGGTACCCATTTAGCTTGCGTACTGGGGTGACATGTGCTCTGTCATGTGGTCTGTGGCTTAACTTAGCTGACTATGATGCACCTACCCAAGCCCTCAAGCCAAATCAGAGAAATGTACGATATGTTGATGCTGTTCTTACTGTACCTATGAGGGCCATGATGCCTGTAAGTGGAATTAATATAGGATTTAATCGTGAGATAATGGGACCTGCTCTGTTGCCAGCTTTAAAGTTAGAACAGGAAGGAAAAGTGAGGTGGGAAACAGTAGAAGATTTATGGTGTGGAATGTGTGTAAAAGTAATAAGTGACCACATGAGGATGGGTGTTAAAACTGGTCTTCCTTACGTTTGGAGAAATGAAAGAGGTGATGCCATTGCAAGTCTGAAGAAAGAGTGGGAAGGGGTAAAGCTTATGGAGGATATTGTCCCGTTCTTTCAGTCACTGAGGTTCTCAGAAGCAGCAGTTACAGCTGAAGAGTGTGTGATTGAATTGGCTGCAGCAGTAAAAGAATCCCTTGGGCCATCGAATTCTGTCTTTGAGCGTGCTGCAGAAGCTATGGTGGAATGGGTCAAACTCTGGAAGGTAGTTAAAACATAAATGTCACATTTAGTCAGCACAATGAGCTCGTAAAAGCTTGTTTCTCCCAGCAGTTTTCTGGTTTTCCTGTATTTTTACTTTTGATGTTTTCTTAGCTACAACTCAGACAATTAGTGAAAATAAAAGATCTCATAATTATCGGTAATTTGGTACCAGCTCTTTAGATAACGGGAGATTGGGTCTCATAGATTTCAGTTCCCGTCCTCAGCCCTGCTTTTGTATTCTCACTGTGCTACTGTCATGACAAATTGATAACATTTGTGCCTTGTACTGGAACCCAGTGAAATAAGAATCTAAGATGAAATAATTTTTTTCACAACTGAGCATGCAATAACTTTTGGTTTACATCCAATTTATATTGATAAAGTGAAATTTGCCAAAGAATGATAAAGTATACAAAGGTATATTGATTATTAACAATAGAAAAACATGTATACTAATTACTAAATTGATAAGCAAAATGTACTACTTATTACCGTTTTTGGATTCATTTTTTATAAAAAATATTTGATAGCCTTTTTTATGTAAAATATAGTTGATACGGCCTTTTTATTTGCTAAATATTTCATACGTCTTTTATTTCTTGAACTTACAGAAATATCTATATACAGAAAAGTGAATTAGAATATAAAATAAAAAATAGGTCAAATAATTTAGCCCAATATAAACTCACACTAATCCAATACACTCTTATACACACAATCCCACCTAATTACCTCCATTTAAAATTTTATTTTTCTGCTAATTGATGAATTTTTTTACAAATCTAATTTCACCATATTTTTCTCCATATCCCAACAATCAGTTTTCATACCATATTTGTTATATTTCGACAACTTTCATTTTTCCGGTGATCTCCTTATATATTTATTTAATAAAATTGATAATTTTGGTGATTGTTATAATACAAATTAGTGATTGTTATAGTACAAAATAGTGATTTATCTAATATAAATTAGTGATTATATTTTGATCTTACAGATGGTCCTAGTGTCACGTCATCACTTCCTAACGTGGCAATGCCACATCAGGTGATGATGTGGCAGTAGGTCCCATGATGACGTAGCATGGGCTAAAATGTAAATTATGTAAACTAGAGGACATAATGTAAGATTTAAAAATAGAATAAGAATAATATAAACTTTTAAAACTACTTTCTACTTTTTATTATAAGGCTTATTTGTCATACTCTGATTCATTGTTTTCTTTGATCACAACTTTTCCTTTTCTTGTTGAGGCTTTTAGAACTTGTTCTTTTGGTTCTTCAACTTTGGCCTAAACATTCAAGGCAACAGATTTTGCCTTGCTACTTTTCCTATTCTTCCTTTGCTGTAATTCTAAATCATGAGTCTTCAATCTTCCATAGACTTCATCAAGAGACATCTCATCTAGATTAGCCATATCTCTTATTAAAGATGTTTGTAGATCCTATTCTTCAGGAAGATCCCTTAGAAACTTGGTGTTTGAATCTTCATTGTCATACACCTTATCCACCAAAGCCAAGTTATTCAATATAGTTAGAAATCTGTCATAGATATCTGTGATGGATTCATTCTGTTTTGCCTCAAAATATTCATATTCTTGAATTAGCACAGATCTTATGTTCTTCTTCATTTCATTGGTTCCTTGGCATTGAACCTCTAGTGAATCCCAAATTTCTTTGGCAATTTTGCATGCAATTACCCTGTTAGACATCACAGAGTCAAGATTATTATGCAGAATATTCCTTACCTTTGCATCTTTGAGGACTTTTAGTTTTTCTTCACTGGTCCATTCTTTCTTGTCCTTCAAGGTGTAAATATTCAGGGACTTGTCTTCCTTCCACAATATAGATGGCGCTAGTTTGGTTGGTAGATACTAATCTGTATGAATTTTATCTAAATAATCAAGATCAGTTGCTTCCAAGAACATCATCATTTTCACCCTCCATGTAGGGTATTCAGCCTTCTTCAATATTGGGATCCTAATGCTTTCATACTTGTTTCCAGACATATTTATATGATCTTTGAGTTGTAATTAACTATCTGCTCTAATACCAATTGTTTGCCCAGAAAGATATCTATTACAAAAGGGGGGTTGAATGTAATAGTACCAAATAATTGATTATGAACACAAGTATGTAGAATGAAATACTGTTTTGTATTAATAATAAACTTAAATACAAAACTATCTCAAGAAATTCTTTGTTCTCAAGAGCTACAAGGTTATGAAAGATAAGACATGAAAGTTACAATAATGTTAACCTATGTCTGTGTTTATATAGACACCGTTACAATTCAATTACAAAACAGATTATGAAAATAATAGCTTCAATAAGGCAATTTGACTTGTATTTGGATTCCTTCTTCACTATCCTAATCATACTCTGATTTGTCTTGTTTCTTCACAAACTCTGATTTGTAAACTCTGTCGGTTGTTATTCTCTGATTTGAGCATTCTCTGTTAGAGTAAACTCTGATTGAGTATCCTCTGATAGAGTAAACTCTGACTGACAGCTTCTTCATTCCCTGATGATGTCAGCAATGTAAACTCTGATCTTTATTCTCTGACAGCATCAGTGTTTATTTCCTAACAGTGAATGATTTCAACAGGTGCTATCCCTTCTAATTTCTCTTTCAATTGTTTCTTTGATAAGCTTCCAATGTTGATCTTTTCAACCTTAGTCTCAACTCGATTCTTGGTTTCCTTAACAAACTTGATATGAGTGCTAAAGTTTTTCTTCTTATTAGCCATTGATATTTACTTGTCGATGGATGATTATCAATTGATTCATCATCAATCGATTGATAATCCTTATTAGTCGATAAATGATTAACAGTCGATTGATCTTTATCCATTGAAGTATCAACCAATGGCTTGCCTACTGATTTAGGGGATTCTCCTAGAGTGTCTAAATCCTGAACATCAATGATTTGTTTGGCAGTTTTAGCAGATATATTGTTAATGGTTTCCATTTTTCCAGCTAATTGTTCTTTTAATAATTCTTCTCTTCTCAAACTATTCACTAGTTTATTTCTAGCTTCTTTAATTTCCTGCTTGAATCTATCTAAACGAATAAGTTCATTTTCAAGAAAAGCATTCCTCTCAACTAAGGCATCAATGGTGTTCTTTAGCTTGAGGTTTCTTTGTTTAGAGATTTTAAAGTGACATGCAAATTGTACAATCCATTAGACATTTCATTAATAGCACTATTGCATTCATCAGTTGTAAGCTCATAAAAATTAGTAGCTAGTACCTGATTTGATGATGAACTAGCTTCTTCATCTTCATGGTTGGCCATTAGAGCTAGATTGATGAATTCTTCAGAATCACTGTCCTCAGCAGTCCAATCATTTTCTTCAATAACAAAAGCCTTTTCCTTTTGTTTAAGTAGGTCAAAGTATTTCTTTTTGTAGTCAATATCATCATATGACTTTGCCTTTTCTTGTTTTGGCTTTCTGCACTCATTTGAAAAATGACCAGCCAATCCACAGTTAAAACATTTGAATTTTGATCTATCAACCAAATTTTTGTTTTGATTGTTACTTCTAAAATGGGATCCAGGCCTTTGAGCATATGGATTCCTCTTGAATTTCATCTTTGAGAATTTCCTTGATAGAAATGCAAGGTGCTCATCAATCTCATCCAAATCATCCTGAGAGCATGTTTCATTTTCTTCACACTTGCCCTTTCCCTTTACTTTGGATGACTCTTCATTAGTCTCATTAGCCACCATGACAGAACCTTCTACATAGTCTCTTTCCTTCTTTTCTTCATTTCTCTTGACCATCAAAGCCACAGTTTTCTCTTTTCTTTGATTCTTCTCAATCTCTTCATCTTATTGGATTTCCAACTCATATGTCTTGAGAATACCATAAAGTTTCTCCAGAGTGTAATCCTTGAAATCTTGAGATTGTCTAATGGAGACAGTCATTGATTTTCATTCATTTAGAAGAGATCTAAGAAATTTTAGATTTGTATCCTCAGTTGCATAAACCCTACCATATAGCTTCAATCCATTTAACAACTTCTGGAATCTGCTATAGGTGTCATTGATAGACTCTCCACTCTTGAAATGAAATGATTCATATTTTTGTATCAAGAGTTGCATCATATTTTTCCTTACTTGCGCAGTTCCTTCACACAAAGTTTGAAGAGTATCTCATACTTCTTTCGATGAAGTGCAATTTATTACATTGTCAAACATATCTTTATCTAGATCATTGAACAGAATGTTCATGGCCTTCTTGTCTTTAGGCACTTCCTTTTCATCTTCTTCTGTGTATTCAATGATGAGTTTTGGAACATATTTGTCAAATGCAGGACTTCCATCAGGATTTAACCAGTGACTAGCTTCATGGGAACATTAGGACCTTTCTCTATGTAGTGAACATAGAAAGGGTCAAGAGAGAGTAGATGTAGATGCATTTTCACTTTCCATGCAAAATATTCATCCTTTTCTAGCATTGGTTCACACCTAAATCCTTTTGGCCCATATTGACTGTTGTTGATCTTTAATCTTTCTGTATGTTGAAAGCCGACTCTGATACCAATTGTTATTCTCTAGAACAATGTCAATATTTATAGAAGGGGAGGGGGGTTGAATACAAATATATAAAACTTTTTGTTGTTTTAATATTTGTTCTTGATGTTTGAGTATTTTTGGAAAATGTGTATAAATAAGAAATTAAACTGAGAATACAATGAACAAAGATATTTAAAATTACTGATGGATTGGGTTTCCATCAGTGTATATTTTTGCTCAATGTTTCTAGGTTAATAAAACTAAGCTTCATTTTACAAGGTTAGAAAATAAATCAACTGTTCTTACAAAGTGCTTTAAGACTGAATAGTTGATTCAAGAGATATTGTCTAACTTTGTATATTTCTAACAATGCTACCACATTTGTTTATATACCACAAGTGTGTTTACAATTCCTAGAAAGAGTATTAAAATAATTAATCTAATCTAGGATTTTTTCTAATCTATCCTTCATCTTGCCTTTTTCCATTCTGGGAAAAGTCTACAGACTTGGAAAGACAGTCCAATTGATCTTCTATTCATCAATGCTTCAATATCAACTAATTATCCTTCACTTGTATAATTTCATGTCTTCAAATAATTACAATTTGACAGTTCAAGTTATACATCAGTTGATGACCTATATCAATCGACTCTAACATTAATCGATGAGAATAATATCAATTGACTTACACCTTATCGATTGAAATAGACTAAGTACACCTATGCTACAATCCAATTTATCAGTTGATTCACATAAGCATTTCAATTGATAATTGGTTTCCTGATCAATTGATATTTATAACTTTCATATCAATTGATCAGTTACAACAATTAAAATTTATATGATTCTAAGTTTAAAGTTATCATCAAATTACATGTAGATTCCTAACAANATTCACATAAGCATTTCAATTGATAATTGGTTTCCTGATCAATTGATATTTATAATTTTCATATCAATTGATCAGTTACATCAATTAAAATTTATATGATTCTAAGTTTAAAGTTATCATCAAATTATATGTAGATTCCTAACAAATTCTAGCTAAACAAATCAAGAAGTTAACTAAGGAAGCAATCGAGAAGTCTAAGTGAAGAAAGTAATCGAGAAGTCTGTGAAATGGGATAATCGAGAAGTCTGTGAAATGGGATAATCGAGAAGTCTGTGAAATGAGTCAATCGAGAAGTCTGTGAAATGAGTCAATCGAGAAGCCTATGAAATCAAGTCAATCGAGAAGTCTAACTTGATCGAGAAGTCATCAAAAGAAGTATGCAATTGAGAACTCTAGACATTCGAGAAGTATCAAGTCAAAGACCAATCGAGAAGTCTCACAAGTACTCAATCGAGTAGTCCACACTTCTCAAAGTACAATGAAGCTGAGTATTCGAATGTTTCAAACAACTATTTTCGAGGAGATTTACAGAAAAATAAGACAAGTAATTTGAAGCATTGTCGTGATCAGGTCAGTCAAATCTTTGAAGATAATGAAAAGTCTGCAATGAAGCTTGAAAAGAAAAGAAGACAAAGACAGAAGGAAGAAGGTAGACTGAAAAAGACTGTCAAAGAATGATGTTAGCTAGAAATAGATAGTAGTCAAATTTAAAGTGTTTTTTTGTCTATTTCTAGTTGTAGCATAATTGTCTAGGGAGAGCATGTGCAAATAAGACATGTTGTCTATATAGCATAGAGCACAACTTCACTAGTAAGTGTGAAAAAAATAGTTTTCATTTCCTTATTTTCTTTCAAGAACAAGAAGCTGAGATTCATACATAGAATCTCAGATTGTAGCAATTCATTCTAATATACAATTAGATTGAAAGTTAACTTTGAGTGTTCATTTTAAATTCCACATCTTTTAAGTAAACACTGCTAAAGTTAGTAAATCTACAACATTAGATTATTAGTTCATAACAAACAAGAATTAAAGAATCAAGAAAAAGTTTTAAACTATATATTCACCCCCCTCTGTATAGTTTCTACACAACTCATTCCTAACAGCCTTCGAATAAATATCTTAGAAGAAGTTTAAGAAATTGTTCTAGCAATAGGAGGAATAAGGCCAAAAAATTAAGAAGTGCAAAATTGACGAAAATTGTGTAACGTAGATATCATGAAGCCCAAAGAAAATTATGTAAAGATGTCCAAATTTATATGATATCCCGAAGTGTATAAAATCACCATACAGAGAAGTCTAGAACCAATAATATCGAGGTCTCATATAGTGAAGTCTCATGTCGTCAAGTCTATATACTAAAGGCTATACCGAGAAGTCTAGACTCTAACAATTCGAGATGTGTCAATATCAAGAAGTGCAGGAATGTATTATGTCAAGAAGTCAAGACAAAGGACATATCGAGAAGTCAAAATATATTTGTGTCGAGAATTTTGTAGAGTTATATATCGAGAAGTGGCTGTATAGTAAAATCTACTTCGAGAAGTCATAAAGTGTGTAGTGAATGACGTACAACAACATTATATCGAGAAGTCTCAGTATGTGTGTTATATTGAAGATGTCAACAAGTGCAGAATAATATTCAAATGTTGAAGGAGTTCACGACATGAGGACTTGGTTAAATTCAAGGAGTTTTTACAAAGTCAACAGATAAATGTAGAGGCATTGTTGGTCCAACTTTGAATGGGACGTGTCAAGACTACAATGAAAGTTTGAGGAGAAAAATAAGGAAAGAAGAATAAACAAAATGGAATCAGAATCAATAGTTTGTCTTGTTCTAAGTTGTTAGTTGAAATAGGAATGTACTAAAAATGAATGAAATTTTATTGTATTTCCTATTTTAGTTATAGGTTACAGTTGAGTATGTGCCAAGACATGTTGTCTATAAATCATGTTGGACTTAAATCAAGCCTAGCCTATTTAATTATCTGTCTTGCTGTAACATAATCTCTACTTCTGTAATAGTGTAGTGACTTAGATATTCTTGTATAAAATTGCAGATAGAAGTCTACTCAGTCTGTTTCTCAATTGTAAATAGAGTCAAAATAAAGTCTGTTAGAAGATTCAAGCTGAATCATGCAACAAGACAAAGAAGGCTTTGGAGAAATAAAGGAAGACATCTGAGAACTCTATAAAGGCAATTACTCAGTCGGGAAGTCTACTATTCAAGAAGTCAGAACTGTGGAAACATTTCGAGAAGTCTCAAAACACACTCAACTGCTCAGTACTCGATCGAGAAGTCAGACATTCGACAAGTCAAGTATTGAAGCTATTCGAGTAGTGTCAATTATGAATCATTCGAGAAGTGAGAAAAGTAAATCAATTCGAGAAGTTAGCAAAAGGAGCATTCGAGAAGTGGTAAAACTGAGGCATTCGAGAAGTCATCAAATAGAGTATGCGATCGAGAAGTCTAGTCATTTGAGAAGTCAATCATTCAAAGACCAATCGAGTTGTCACAGCCAGTACTCAATCGAGAAGTCAATCTCTGTGACTTCTCGAATTAATTCAAACAGAGTACTCGACTGCACCAAGGAGCTATTTTCAAGGAAAATTGCAGAACAAGTCAGATAATTCTGAAGCTCTGTTTTTACAGGATGAGTCAAGCCTGCAAAGATAGAGACAAGTCTACAATGAAGCTGGGAAGTCAGTCAAGATAAAAAAGACAGAAGAGATAAGGCTGGATGTAGCAGACTGTCACAGTAGTGTGTTAGCTAGAAATAGATATCAGTCAAATGTAAAGCATGTCTTGTCTATTTCTAGTTATAACTAAACTATATTATGTGAGCATGTGCACAGTACATGTTGTCTATATACTTTATGCCCAGCCACATTTGATAGTGTCTTGAGTAATTTTACAATTGTAATCTTCCTAGAACAAGAAGCTGAAATTCAATTTGAATTTCAGATTGTAGCAAAGATTCTTTCTAATACAAATTAGATTGAAAGTTACATCCTGTGTTTATTTTCATGTTCTATGTTTTGATAAACACTCAACCTGTTTAAAATTCATTCATAGAATCACAATTCATCTACCTTCCTTAAGTTCATCAAAGAGTAGAAAAAGAAAAAGAAAAGGTTGAAGTATACATTCACCCCCCCTCCCCTCTGTAAACTTCTGAACTCATAATTCCTAACAAATCATACATTTGTCTCTACTAGCAAATTAACTTTCTGTATTTATATACCTTGTATCTCTCTCAAGAACAAGTAACTAAAAATCATATTATGATTTTTAGATTGTAGCAAACTTAAACGGACACAATCATTATATTAAAGTTTAATTTGTGTGTTCTTATATAACTGCTTTATCTTGTTTATAAACACTTCCCCAACAGATTGCACACACTCACAATCAAACACATAAACATATAAGATCATTCAGTATAAATAAATCTAGAAAAAGTTGAAAATATACACTAAAAATAAGTCCAATTTTTGAGATTTTTAATAATTCAACCTAAATTGTGAAGTAATTTTGGCCAAAGCAAAATTTTTATAACTGCATCTATTTCTTGCTTGAGAACTGGTAGCTGCTACCTTCTTATTTTTCTTCGGATGGTTCCACTTACTCTCACTTGCTAGCACCGAAGACTAGTACACTACATTTAAAGTGGATGTTATTGTATTCGATATGATGGGAAGGAAACTGATGATTGTTAGTATAAGGAAAAATATAGAGGAAAGAAATACTTAATGAAGTTTGAATCGTTTTAATAACATATTAAATTTTATTATTAATTTTAAAATTCAAATATTTATCAATAATATTAATTTGAATAATTAAAAAATATAAATAAATAATATATAACTATTTATATTAAAATTAATTTAATAAATAAAATAAAAAATCCATGTTTCACATGGATCTAAATCCCATAAATAAGAATTATTTAAGATTGAAGTCCGTCAATCTACTAGGTACCGATTCGGATTGTTTATTTCTGTAAATAAATATATAAATATGTATTTTTTTTCAAAATTTAAATATTTATTCTTTTTTAAAAATAAAAATTCCCGAATTCTGGGCCAAAACCGGGCCATCCGTATATAGACAACATCCCAACATATATATATATATATACATACAGATACAGTAGTGTAATAGAAATATACTATATTCAATCGCTCCTTAAAAAATCTAAACAAGGACAAACCCTAGCTTGCTTCTTCTTCATCGAATCCATCTCCCGGTAAACAGGTAATCAACACCCTTGTTTTACAATTTTCTTTATATTATCACACACACACACACACACACACATATATGTATGTATTTAATTATATGAAGGAAGGATTAAAATTTTATTTTCTTTAAACTTGTGTTTGTCTTTCAGTGGGAAAAGTTGAGGTGTTTTGCTACTAATTTATGCCTCAAGAACTGAAAATTTAGGTCAATATTGTTAGTGTAATGGGCTGTGTTTAATTCAGAGTTAATAGCTTTTCGAAAGTCTTTGGATAGGGATTTTAAAAAGTTTGTTTGGTATTCAACGTCTACACAAGATTCAATATTTATGGGCTTTGCCAGGTGTTTTGGGTACTAATTTTACGCCTCAACAACTGATAACTTAGGTGTATTAGACTGGAACAATGAGGTGCAATCGTATCCGTCTAAGGGGTTATATTCTATTCAATGCTATTGGAAGTCAATAGGGGTTTAAAAAACCCTTTTTAGATTTGTTAAATTTTTTATGGGGATTAAAAAAAAATTGTTTGGTATTCAAATAGGATTCTAAAATTTCGTTGAAAATTTGTTGGGTATTCAATTACAAGTTTAAATTGTATATGTGGTATACAAAAAGTAATCAACTTTCAAGTAGAATCAACATAGTCCGTAGAAATTGTATATGTGGTATACAAAAAGTAATCAACTTTCAAGTATTTTGGTTTATTTTGAAAAGGCTTTGTACACTCACAAAGCTTTGATGGCTTTATACATATGTAAAATCAACATAGTCCGTAGAACTCGTAGAATCCATAGATTATTAATAATCCCTTAAGACTTTTAAAATTTGAAATGAATATACATTTGAATCTATTTTGAATTTAACACACCAGACATTTTGTAGATGCTCTTGCTTTGTTGATATCTTGCCTCTCATTTNTATGTAAAATCAACATAGTCCGTAGAACTCGTAGAATCCATAGATTATTAATAATCCCTTAAGACTTTTAAAATTTGAAATGAATATACATTTGAATCTATTTTGAATTTAACACACCAGACATTT
>QRFB01011339.1:6392-28031 GCA_008931105.1 Oenanthe javanica
GGACTTGATTAATTATATTAGAATTCAGATTTAATAATAATAATAACCCAAAATTAGAATGGGTTTTGAAAACTACATGGATTAGGGTTAGGTCCAAAATCTCTCTATCCCCTATATATACATAATGATGTATAGTATTAGGGTTAATCATCAGATTTCGTTTTTAGAGAAAAACCCTAGCTGCTAAATATTAAGAGATGCTAGAGAAAAGAAGAGAGAGAGAGGAGGAGGCAAGCAATTCGGCTAGTACCGACTCCGATGATCGTTGGACGATCGGGCATTCGTGTGGACTTCTTTAGAGAGCAGATCTTTGCAACAAAGGGCTGATGTGATTCATTTTTTTCTGGACCTCCATTAAATATCATATGGAAAACTTTGTTAAGGTACATCCTTCTTCACCATAATCATCCAAAGTTATACATGGATCCTGCTGTAGGGTTTCGGTTTTTATTAATTTTACATTAATTTCGTTGTGTTTTCATGCCTGAAACCCTAAATAGACTTGCACACAACAGGTGCTTGACACAAAAATGATATACAACTAGTATCATTAGATATTACAAACTAAATGTACTTATCCAAGATCTCACGTTATTAATGATAACCTCTACATTAAGTGACATTAATAACTAAATCAATACTGAGAACCTATCCAACTTACTTAAGTAGAATAGTGTTGAACTGAACCATCTCAAAGGTGAATCTCCTACTTTTCTTCCTTGAAGTATGGATCCAATCGAATGTATTAACAATTTCTCTGAAAAATTTAATATAAAGCAAGAGTGAGCAAAAGAATGCTCAGCAAATTATTCACTCAATTATCTATGTGGCTCGCATCTAAGAATATGATAATCACTCATATCTCAATAGTATAACATAAGGTTACCGGTATAGGGTAAGACTCTATCATTTTCAATATATCTCAAGATCTATGTACTTATTTCAAAATAAGACTCTATTGAATATAGTGTTACCACTCTTTCATACTTCCTCTTAAGCTTTTGAAATAAAACCCAATGAATTTATTACGTTCACAGTTTTGAAATAATATTATCAATAACTTAGCCAAATAGCATCAGCTATAGCTTTGCTAAAATCCAATAAATATAATAAGTACTCAGTTCAAGATACTGTAATAATAGTTGCTTCTCATCATAAGCAAATCAAATCACTTTGAACCATACCGATTGTAATGTTTAAAATCCATTAAAACATTTTTAAAGATTTATAAACTATTCGGTGTACATCATGTACCCACTTAGGTTTTCAAAATAACTTTTCGTCAAAACATCTCGGATGAGTAAGGAGAAATATCAACATATCAATCACTGACAACACCATCGGTAACTCAGCTCATAGACTTTTGTTACGATGTTGTTGCACAATTCCAATTGGAAGATAGGACTGTATCTGGAGCCTTGCTCCACGCTTCTACCGAACATACACGATGATCAGTCATAACATACAACAGCTCTTGTTGTTTCTCTACATGTAGAAAGGGTAGCCGACCGAAATATTACCGCCCTTGGTAATCACCTTAGACCTCATATAGGCCAAAGTGCTGGACCGTGCGTCACTCGGCCACTTACGTTGTATCTCCTAGTCCACTGGAACAATCTATAACCTGAAACTGAAATTTAATCCTATTTCCCCAAGTGTATCATACTTGTTAATATATTGATCTATCTAACATGGAACCAGAATTTAATCTTAGTTCCCTAATTATATCATTCTTGTTAATAGATTCATCTATCTAACCTGGAACCAGAATTTAATCTTAGTTCTTTAAATATATCATACTTGCTAATAGATAAATTTATCTAACCTGGAACCAGAATTTAATCTTAGTTCCCCAAGTATATCATACTTGTTAATAGATTCATCTATCTAACATGGAACCAGAATTTACTCTTAGTTCCCCAAGTATATCATACTTGTTAATAGATTCATATATCTCTGATGGGTTACTTCCGGTATTTTTGGGGAAGTAATAACATCATAATGTATGTGTTGACCTCTGTCAACTGATCTCATATTTTGAGGAATGAAAATCATTTGAAAATCACGACCTGAGATTTAGTTAGAAAATCTCTTTGATTTTGATAAGTTGGAAATCCTAACTAAAATAGGGTAGTGATCCCAAAATATAATTGTATTCGAGGAAAATAAATCATTTATTCACTTTCTAGGCTGGATTCCCAATTTTTGATAAGTCAAAGAGTATTTTATTCTTATTTAAAGAATTATAAAATATAAAACAAATATATGAGAACCCTCACTATATTTAAATCAATTTTTTGAAGGTCAAAAAATATTTTAAATAATTATTAAATACCTTAAATAATTTTTAGATCAATTTAGAATATTTAATAAATATTTATTAATTGATAAATAATTAATAACCTTTTTAAATGAATATTCAGATTAGTATTCATTTAATGAAATATATATTCAAATAATATTTATTAACATTATTAAAACATAAATTGATTTTTCTAAAATATCCAAAATTTATTTATTGGAATATTTTTAATCGATATTTAGGAATAATTTGTCTCCGACAACTTCCGGGGTTTACGATACTATTTAGAATAACACTTCCAACTCCCGGTCTACATTTAAAAATGCGAATACCCAATCTACTCCTAAAGCCTTTATATACACCGTCTTATATCTATATTACCTTATAGTATACAAACCAAAACGTTTGTGAAAGATTAAACAACGGTTAAATCAATTCGTAAATTTCGATAAATAGTTATATCACATATCAACAGTTTTTAAAGACAAAATGAATATTCAAGGTCCAGGTTTTGAAAACTTGCGTACTTAGTGAAATAAATATTTTAATATGTAAAAACATAGGGATATAAAACTTGCATAAGAATAATTTAATTTCATATGCAAAATCAAAAATATAACATTTTGAAAATAAAAGTATATGGTTGGGAAAACTTGCCTGGAGTCCAAGATACGTTCTCAGAGTCCCACTCATTCCAGATTTTCTATCAATTGATATCATAATCCTGATTAGTACTCTTAATCCCATCAACTTCTTGACAACTTCAATTTGTACTTAGTCCTTTTACTAACACTTATCTTACCCGACATTCACCTTCTCGGGTCTATTTTGACCATTCGTAAAACATCTCGTCAACGGCTTTTAATCTAATACTTTTACTCCAATACATAGTCATGTTATTCCTCAACATCTTTCGTATTTTAACCGACTCAAATTTATCCTTTTATCCTGGCCAAAGTGGCTCGTCAAAACAGTGCCCTTAGAGTTGAATTTCCTGAGAATTATTATTATGTGACTCACACTTCAACAATTTTAATAAATCAGAAAATACATAATTAAAAACGAAACCATCTAAAGGAGCTTCTTGAGTATTTGTAATATCTGAAACAAGAGTTTAACTTGGTGAAAAGTATTTTAGAATTAGGGTCAACTACGGGGTTTAATTATTTACACCGCTATAGCTTTACTAAAACACTCATAACTCATTAAACGTTAACTCAAATGGCGCATCGTTTTCGTGTACACGATCTAGAGAATGCCTAGAATACAATACATCAGAAGTTCGGCACTAGACAAAGGACTCATTTGCCCGAATTTACTAAACAAGGCAATAACTTCTTTAGTGAATAGTGTCATTATGCAACTTTGGTTCCAACATTTTTATAAAATCGAAATATTAACCTTTTTGTACGAGTACTTCTCGGTGACCTTACTAACTACATAAAGTATTTATCATCCAAGTTTTATATTTTATAACCATTCTTAAGTAGTCCAATAATAGTCCCAAAGTGAGATTAATGAAGTAGTTTGGTTCAATCGAACTACTTGCACTAAATCGATCTTTTCTCCTAAACCGTAATTTGAAATAATACGAGTCAAGCACCAAAACAAACTATGAAACAATATCTACACAAGTGTCAAGGTCCTGTATATTATCATTTTGGAATTATTGGTCAAAAAAGTATAAAAGTAAATGGGTATTATGATGGCTATAAACAGAACGATTCCCGAATTTAACTATGCTAAATCCATTAACCAATAACCCAATCATTAAATTAATATCTCTAACAACAAAATCAGTTTATAACTTCATAAACTTATCACCATAATCAATCCATATTATTCAATAAAAAATATTCAATCATTTACATTCAAACTCCTTAAATCAATATATACTTAAACATAACTCAAACTCAAGCTTATAACTAAAAGTAAATCAAAGGGTCAATGGTGTTTATACTTTTATTGAATCCTTAAACATACTAAAAAGAGATTGTAAGCCTTAAAGGAGCCTTGATCTATGCTTATCATCCTCAAACTTTTAAGAGAAAATCAAGAAACAAGTTAGTAATTTTTGGAGTTACTATTAACTCTCATTTTTTAGCAAGTATTTGGATATGCTATACTAATTGGATGGCTATGATATTTTGTACATACCTTAGATATATATTGCAGAAGTTATGGTCAAAATCTTGTGAATTTTTAATGAGTGTAGCTTGGGTTTTAAAATTTTGCTTTCCTTGCTTTTCTTGAAAGGCCAATGGAAGAAAATGGAGGGGGGGACTTTTTCTACTTTGATTGCTTTTGTGTTGGTGAATTTATGTTTGTATAATGTGTATGTATTATTATATGGCTTCATTCTTATACAAGTGTGACTTGGTGGAGTGAAAGGTCAAGGCCAAGTACAAATAAAGCCATGAATTAGGGATCTTGGTTTCCACCTTTCAATGATTTGTGGAACAATATTTCGAACTAATACTTGGTTACTTGGTTGGCTTGTAATTCCTAGTCAGGCTTGCATGATACTTGCATGGCTTCGTTGTTTGCTTAATTCCCGATACGTTATCCGTTCATCGCTTGATCCCAATGCTAATCTCAATTTTATTATGAAATGTTTCATTGTTTAGTGTTCACTATAATTGTTCTTAATACTTTCAATACTTTGACTCCACTTATATCCAATAAAATTCCATATTATAGGGTTCGTGTCAGGACGGGATACTCGTATTCCTTAATACCTAATAAATTATGAAACAAATAGTAAAAGTGAAAATCTTCATAATCTGACGGCTTTTGCATTCATTCATTTGCTTCATACAACAATATTGCATCTTCAGATTTCCAATATTCCATCACCGACCTAGTGTGGGCTAAAACATTTTTCATAAATCTATAGAAACACTATTCATCAAGGTCTATTATAAATAAATAAAAAATGTGTCAAAAAAATATGAGTTATTACAGTCTACCCTCCTTAAAAGGATTCCGTCCTCGGAATCTAAACAAAAATAACTAAGGGTTGTCTCTTCAACCTTCTGATTCATCCATACACGCCTTCTGGTGCTATGGTTTTTTTTTCCTCCACACTTGCTCTTTTCGGTCACTAATCCGTACCGGTCGTAAGACACATTTGGTTACCATATCTACGATTTCCTATTCTAACATGTGCATAACATCCACATTGTTCTGTTGTAATATGGATGTAGGGCACACGAGGTTTTTGTATTATAAATATTGAGAAACAGTGCCAACGTATATGTATTTTCCTATCATGCTTCAAGACCTACTAGATTTAATACCCTTATACTTAACTTCTCTCATTTGCCAAATCTCGTTACCACTTTCCGCGATAATGTTTCTAGAAAAGTGAAGTCTCTCACTCCATGATTTTTATCTTCTCTGATTTCATTTGTGTACCTGTGGGTTCCTTCTCATTACCTAAATATTTCCTTGTTTTTTGACTTAGTCCTAATGTGAGGAAGATTGACACTTTTCTTCTGTATAAAACTTCGTAAGGCAGCGTGGCTACATTCTGAATGGTAATTATTCTCATATAAAACTGTATCCATAGTAAGTGGTTTTCCCAACGCCTTTCGATATCCAGGCATAAACCTTTTACAAAGAATAACTTTGCACAAGATTTTAATTGGAGATCCTTTTGTCGAATATTATTGCAACAAAATGATCAGAGTGATTTAAAGATAAATAAAGTCACTTCCAAATGTATATGAGAAGAGGAATTTTTTTTAATATGAATGAGAACAACCACATATGTACTTGTGATGGAAGTATTTAGTATGATTTGGCTTTTCAACACATAATTGGCCGGCGTTCCACCAGACTTTTGTCACACAGACAAGTCTATGTATTGTCAATCCCAATCAGATGACGAATTGTCAAATATATGAAGAAGGAGAAAATGATGTTGAAAAGATGTGAGAAGTTTTCCTTCCTTAATGTGTTACGGAACTTTAACATAAAATAAGTCCGTACTTATTTAGGAATCCATTTTACAAGGTCTCAAACTCACCATCCCAACTCTAGACTGCCGGCTTGAATATCTCTATGGCACTCATGCTCCTCATAAATCCTAAACTCTCATATGTGCAATTTAACGCTTTTATATCTCAGGTGCAGATACTATACCTATCGGCTACGATGAGTCGGACACCATAACAAACATTTATAACGACCTCTAATCCACAAGTTCTCACCTCCTTTAGTACATCGGGTCTTTCCCAATTCCCAACAATTTCAATACGTCAACACATATCCTTTGCTATTTATTAATTTTCCAGAATTTAACTTTACTCAACCAAAACTCACACAATGGAAAAAAATGGTATACAATCTCATTTTTCTTTCTCAGGCTAATTACACTTGCCCTTCATTTTCTCTCTTCATCTTTTGGTAGATCAAAATATCATTTATGAAAACTATGGACATTTTTCTAATCATTTCTTAAAATTCTATTGATTAAATCCATAAAAGTTATATATGCATTCATTGATCTCATTGACATCCTAGAACTCATAATGTTCACAACTCTTGTCGAATGAAACTTTGGGCAAATCATCTAAGTCGATCTTTATTTCTTAATATAGATCCTCAAATCTATCCTCTAAGGGTAAATTATGTCTCAAAATGTTCGGATAATCTCTATTCATGGTTAGGATATTCATTCCTAATTGTAAGCATAATCAATTTTAGCAATCAATACACTAACTCATGGTGTTATCCTTTTGTTTAACAATCAAAACAAGTGCACCTTATGGTGATACTTTCAATCTCATCATGCCTTTCTCTAATACTTCTTATAATTGAGTAATTAATCCACTACATCTTGATATGTGCAAACTTTTAATATGACTCTGATGCTAGTGCTATTCCTGACACTAGATCGATTGTGAATTATATAATTCTATTATGTAGTATCTCATAAGGTCGCTACTAATTACATCCTCGACCAATTAACTACTACATACTCCCTTTTTTTCCCAAGTATTTCCCCTTTAGTACCAATCACGGTTGCCCAACAACCTATCATCCAAAGTGTAATAGACCTTTCACTTCCATCATAATCAAAATCCCTCAATTTGTCTCTCTGTCCTTAAACACAACTTCATCATTATCATGTAATCTTAACTTTCACTATTTTATCTCTATCATTAGTTTGATCATCCTTATGAAAACAATATTTTTATCTTGACATTACATCTATTCTCTTTTCTCAAAAGAAATTAATCTCCGTTGAATGGCACTAGTAAATATTCATACTATATTACTCCTCCTGCCTCATTCTTACACTCTCGAATCACCACTCCTTACGCTTCCACTTTTTATTAGAGCAATTTCCTGACTTATCACCCGTTAATAAGTTAAATCCATCACGACAATTTTATTTGGTCACAACATATGAGAAAACCACTCAACGAATGTTGTAAGCCTTAATTGATAATATTCCATACTTAGGTCATTTCGTCCTAGTCCCAAATTTCAACTCCATCCAGCTTCCCAAATACTTAGGAAAGTATTTGCAAGATACATAAACTAGTTATGGTAATAAGAAGATTCACTTAAGAAGTTCATACTCACTCTCGTGAAAGAAAAAATTGCTAGGCTTGACTATACACAATGATTATTCCACCGGCTGTGGTTTAGACTCAGCTCTAAGTTATACCCTTCCTGGATTTCTCCCTAAAAAATGGGTGTTTGATGAATTGAATTCATATGTGGCACTTTCTGTTCCAAGGTGTAGTACTCAGGGACTAACAAGAAATGAATGGTCTATGTACTAAGGTGAAATAACAGGTAGGTGGAAATAGGTTGACGCTCATCTAATATATTCTTATCACTGTTTATATCAGCAGGACTGTCATATTACTTGAAAGGATATCAAACACAACACATGAGATATGTCGGATCAATATTACCTATCAGGTTGCTAGCTTATGGGAGATTTCTCGCAACTTGTACCAATTTCATGTTCATACATTTATCGCCTGGTCCTTCCAACAGTCACTTTTCAAAACTAATGTTCATGCTGTCCATTATGTAGTCTCAATCAATTCACACTTAAGGGTCTATAATTGTATAATGGGACATCTTTCCCTGAACCATTTATCTCAACTAAATAATTAAATTCTCAGTGAATGCTCGGACCCCCTTTTAGCCGGAGACCCACCACTAGCAAAAGGAGCTCCATACCAACACCTGCACACTGACTCATTCATACTTTTCATCTTGATCACAATATTCGGAATGCGTGGGTCACCTATACTAAGGGGCTTACTTTAATCACAAAATACTTAACATTCTTTGAAGATACAACAAATGTGCGTCTTAACCCCCCGTTGCAACTCTATACCGTATCAATACCACACATCATCTTAACAATTATCCTTCACTTCTTATACTTAATAGAATCCTTGAAATCTTTATACTTATCAGTTTGTACAAAATATATCGTTGCCTCTTCCGGAACGGTCTCTCCAGTTTCCCATCCAAAATCTATATCCCAAATGTCATTCATAAATCTCCTCACTACTAACTCTAACTAGGTGACTATTCTTAACTCATTCATTCGTACTACATCTGGTAGTCCAATTATGAACTCTACATGAGTTTTCACATTATCCTTTTATATATGAATAACTCTTAACACTCTCGTATCTAAGAACTATAAACCATGCTCTGATACCATTTCTATAATGCCCCCAAACCCGGGGTTAGGGATTTAGGTCGCCACATCACCATCCAATCATGTAAAACCTATAATAACTCAATAATCCAATGAAATCACATCAAAAACCCCTCTCTCTCACACATACGAGTTATAGTCTTAGAAACGATATGCAACCAGTATCATTAGTTATTACAAACCAAATGTACTTATCTAGGATCTCTCGATATCAATGATAACCTCTACATGAAATGGCATTAATAACTAAATCAATACTGAGAACCTCTCCAACTTATTTCTGTAGACTAGTGTTGAACTGAACCATCTCAAAGGTGAATATCGTACTTTCCTTCCTTGAAGTATGGAGCCAATCAAATGTATTAACACTATTTCTAAAAAATTTAATATTAAGCAAGAGTGAGCAAAAGAATGCTCATCAAATTATTCACCCAATTATCTACGTGACTCGCATCAAAGAATATGATAATCACTACTATCTCAATAGTATAACATAAGGTTACCGGTATACGGTAGCAATAACAAGGTATCTCTCAACGATACAGAATGTCGGAGTTTTCTGTCAAAAGTATTTATACTTAACATGAAGTTTAAAATAATGTGATACGAGCAATTAAGTTCAATATATAAAATAAGACTCTATTGAATATAGTGTTACCACTCTTTTGATACTTCCTCTTAAGCTTTTGAAATAAAACCCAATGAATTTATTACGTTCACAGTTTTGAAATAATATTATCAATAACTTAGCCAAATAGCATCAGTTATAGCTTTGCTAAAATCCAATAAATATAATAAGTACTCAGTTCAAGATACTGTAATAATAGTTTCTTCTCATCATAAGCAAATCAAATCTCTTTAAACCATATCGATTGTAATGTTTAAAATCCAGTAAAACATTTTTAAAGATTTATAAACTGTTTAGTGTACATCATGTACCCGCTTAAGTTTTCAAAATAACTTTTTGTCAAAACATCTCGGATGAGTAGGGAGAAATATCAACATATCAATCACTGATAATACTATCAGTAACTCAACTCATAGGCTTTCATTACGATGTTGCAGCACATTTCCAATTGGAAGATGGAACTGTATCTGGAGCCTTGCACCACGCTTCTACCGTACATATACGATGATCAGTCATAATATACAACATCTCTTGTTGTTTCTCTGCATGTAGAAGGGGGAGTCGACGAAAATTCTACAGCCCTTGGTAATCACCCTAGACCTCATATGGGCCAAAGTGATGAACCGTGCATCACTCGGCCTCTTACGCTATATCTCCTAGTCTACTAGAACAATATATAACCTGGAACTGAAATTTAATCCTAGTTCCCGAAGTGTATCATACTTGTTAATAGATTCATCTATCTAACTTGGAACTAGAATATAATCTTTGTTCCCCAAGTATATCNGTAACTTTGGTTCCGACATTTTTATAAAATCGAAATATTAACCTTTCTATACGAATCCTTTTCGGTGACATTAATAACTGCATAAAGAATTTATCATCCAAGTTTTATATTTTATAACCATTCTTATGTGGTCCAATAATAGTCCCAAAATGAGATTAAANAATATAATCTTTGTTCCCCAAGTATATCATACTTGTTAATAGATTCATCTATCTTACCTGTAACCAAAATTTAATCTTAGTTCTTCAAGTATATCATACTTGTTAATAGATTCATTTATCTAACCTGGAACCAGAATTTACTCTTAGTTCCCCAAGTATATCATACTTGTTAATAGATTCACATATCTCTGATGGGTTACTTCCAGAATTTTTGGGGAAGTAATAACATTACAATGTATGTGTTGACCTCCGTCAACTGATCTCATATTTTAAGAAATGAAAATCATTTGAAAATCACGAACTGGATTATATTTATAATACTTTATAGCATATAAANTGAAATAACACGATTCAAACACCAAAATGAACTATGAAACAAGATATACACAAACATGGTCGGTGGTGTCAAGGTCATGTACATTATCATTTTAGAAGTTTTGTTCAAAATAAGTCTAAAAGCAAATGGGCATTACGATGACTATAAACGGAACGATTCCCAAATTTAACTATGTTAAATCCATTAACCAATAACCCAATCATAAAACCAATGTATCTAACAAAAAAAATAAGTTTATAACTTTATAAACTCATTACCATCATCAATCCATATTATTCAACCCACAATATTCAATAATTTACATCCAAACTTCTTAAATCAACATATACTTAAACATAATTCAAACTCAAGCTTATAGCTCAAAGTAAATCAAAGGGTTGATGGTGTTTATACCTTTCTTGAATCCTTAAACATACCAAGAAAATCTTATAAGCTTTAAGGGAGCCTTGATCTATGCTTATCATCCTCAAACTTGCAAGAGAAAATCAAGTAACAAGTTAGTAATTTTCAGAGTTACTATTCATCCTCATATTTTAGCAAGGATTTGGATATGCTATACTAATTGGATGTCCATGAAATTTTGTACATACCTTAGATATATATTGTAGAAACTTTGGTCAAAATATAGTGAAGTTTGAATGAGTGTATCTTGGGTTTTGAATTTTTTCTTTCCTTGCTTTTCTTGAAAGGCCAAATTGAAGAAAATGGAGGGGGAAGCTTTTTCTACTTTGATTGCTTTTATGTTGGTGCATTTGTGTTTGTATAATGTGTATGTATTGTTACATGGATGCATTCTTACACACGTGTGGCTTGGTGGAGTGAAAGGTCAAGTCCAAGTACAAATAAAGCCATGAATTAGGGATCTTGGTTTCCGCCATTCCATGATTTGTGGAACCATGTTTCTAACTAATACTTGGTTACTTGGCTTGTAATTCCTAGTTAGGCTTGCATGATACTTGCATAGCTTCCTTATTTGTTTAATTCCCGATATATTATTCATTCATCGCTTGATCCCAATGCTAATCACAATTTTATTTTGAAATGTTTCATTGCGTAGTGTTCACTATAATTGTTCTTAAAGCTTTAAGTACTTTGACTCTACTTATATCCAATAAAATTCCATGTTATAGGGTTCATGTCAGGCCGAGATACTCGTATTCCTTAATATTTCGTAAGTTATGAAACAAATAGTAAAAGTGAAAATATTCAGATTTTGATAGGTTTTGCTTTCACTCATTTGATTCATACAACAATATTGCATCTACGGATTTCCAAGATTCCATCACTTACCTAGTATGGGTTAAATTGTTTTTCATAAATTTATAAAATCACTATTCATCAAGGTCTTTTATAAATAAATTAAAAATGCGTCAAAAAATATTGGTTATTACAACCACATCAAGTGTCTGAAGTCGATAGGAGCCTTGCCTAGAGACTTCATTGACTTGGTATGAAAACTTCCCTTTTGGTCCAACTCCAGAATATCTTCCCTTTCGGTCCAACTCAGGAGGCTTTAGCCTTCCTGAGAACTAGGTCTCCTTGTCGTAAAAACCTTTCTTTGGCACTGAGGTTGTAGTAGAAGGAGGGTCACTTCTGATTCTCGACTATCCGTGCGTTGGCTTCATCATACACTTCCTCAATTTGATCCAAGGCTATATTCATGGCTTCAGTGTTAGCTTCTGGCTCAAATTCCTTCACCCTTGGTGATATGTGTGTTACTTCTACCGGAACCACTGCTTCAGTCCTGTATGTAAAAATGAATGGGGTGGTCTTGGTGCTAACCTTGCTCGTAGTGCGGTAGGCCCAAATTACAGGAAATATTTCATCAACCCAACTTCCCTTAGAGCGTTCCACCCTCTTTTTGAGTCAATCCAAGATAATTTGATGGACAACCTCTGCCTGGACATTAGCTTGGGGATGGGCTACCGAGGTGAACCTTTGTTGAATATCATAACCCTCATAATATTTTTTGAACTCCTCATTGTTGAACTGTTAGCCATTATCAGTGAAAAGTATTCTCGGGAGCCCGTATCTGTAGATGACATTCTCCCAGAAGAATTGGGTGACTTGCTTAGTGGTGATCCGGGCAAATGGTTTGGCTTCAATCCACTTTGTAAAGGAGTCAATCGCTACATTGAGAAACTTCCTTTGTGCACTGTCCATAGAAAATGGGCCTATGATGTCCATTCCCAAATAAAAAAAGGAATTGGAGAATTGATAGATGTCAACATCTCAGGTCGTTGCCTAACCACTGGTGCAAACCTTTGGCAACGGTCACACTTTTTCTCATAAGCTTTCACATCACTTAGCATCTCAGGCCAGTAAAATCCTAGATGGACGATCTTGTATTCAAGGGCTCTGCCCCCCAAGTGTTGCCCATATATTCCTTCATGAACTTCCCTTAGTGGCAACTCGGATTTTTGAGGCCTTAGGAATTTCGGATATGGGATGACAAATGATTTCTTATAAAGGATCCCCTCGATCAAGGAATATTTCAAGGCCCTCACAGTGAGCTTCCTAGCTTTCATCGGGTTGGTTGGAGTCCAACCACTTTCAAGATGAGCTTTTATAGGGTCTATCCAATAACTTCCTTGGCTTATAGGGGCAGCTAAATTCGCTTCAATGCTTGGTGTTCTCAACACTTGGAAGTAGACATTCCTCAAACAACTTTCTGTTTCTGAGGATGCAAATTGAGACAATGCATCAACTTTTGCATTTACCTCTTTTGGAATGTGCTCCACCAGGCACTCCTCAAACTGAGTCATCTAAGTTTTAACGATTCTCAAATACTTGGCCATCTTTTCATCACGAGCCTCATACTCCCCGTTCACTTGCGAGACAATCAATCTCGAGTCTCCAAATATTTTCAAGTTTTGGGCTCTCAGAGCCTTGGCCAGTCCAAGACCAATGATGAGGGCTTCATACTCAGCCTCATTTTTTGAGGTTGGGAAACCCAACTTGATTGCGTACTCCACAGTGAACCCTTCAAGGCTTTGTAAGAGCGAGCCTACTCCGCTTGAATTTTTTTTTGATGCCCCATCAAAATATAGCTGCTAATACTCTTTGGGCATTTCAACTTTCTTTTACTTGCCTTCCTTAGGCCTTCCTTTGCATTCTTTAGGCTCTTCTTCATTATCCTCTTGCCCCCCAATTTCTTGGTTATTAATGGTATATTCAACCACAAAATCAGGCAAGGCCTGGGCTTTGATTGCCGCAAGGGGCCTTTATCCCCGAATTCTCCGAGCTCAATTGCCCACTTGATTAATCTCCCACTTGCCTTGGGGCTGTGCATAATGCTCCTTAGTGGCTAGTCCGTCATGACTTCTATCTTGTGTGCTTGAAATTATGGCCTTAGCTTTCTTAAAACTGTGATCAAGGCTTGAACAAATTTTTCGATGGCAGAGTAGTTTAGTTCGGTCCCGTGTGGCACTTTGCTCACGTAGTAAACTTGCTTCTGAATCTTGTTTTCCTCTTTCACCACCGGCACTCAGTGCTTATTCTGACATGACCATGTATTGATGAAGAGTCTTTCCGTCAACTAGCTTGGCTAAAAGTGGTGGCTCGACCATGTACTTCTTTAGGCCTTCAAAGGCTGCTCGGCTTTCTTTAGTCCACATAAAACCCTTCATCTTTTTCAATGCTTTGAAGAATGTGAGGCACTTGTCCCCTGACTTATAGATAAATCGCCCTAAGACTTCAATAAATGCTTGATATTATTGGCCCTATTGAGGCTCTTGACTAACATGTCATCCACATAGACTTTCATAGTGTTACCAATGAGATGTTTAAAAATCTTGTTTACCAACCTTTGGTAGGTGGCTCCTGTATTTATAAGTTCAAAAGCCATAATCAAATAACAAAATACACCAAAGTCAGTTACGAACGATACCTTAGGAATGTCAACCTTGTGCATTCTGATTTGGTTGTAGCCATTGAATCCATCCATGAAACTCAACATATCATGGCCAGCGGGGGCATCGATCAAAGTGTCTATCATTAGTAGAGGAAAACAATCCTTCGGGCAAGCATCATTTAAGTCGGTGAAGTCTACATACATCCTCTACTTCCCGTTGGATTTTTTCACCCTCACAAGGTTGGCTATCCATTTAGGGATTTTGTTAACTCTCTGTTTAGGGATTGTGGGAGCAAAGCTCCTATATAAGTAACCTTCTCAGGTTCGATTGTAACAAGGGGTATAGGAACCAACTCATCTACGGGTTTCCCCATTTGTTCATCATTTTCACGGATGTCCATGTCATCAATGAGAAATACTTGCCCCCTAGTTCCGTCAGGTCTTAAGGCTACATAGCAACTCTGAGACAATTTTTGATCACCCCTTTCTTCACCAACACTATTCCGGAAAGGGAACTTGACTTTAGATGATATGTCGAGGCTATAGCCTTAAAGACGTGCAAGCCAGTCTGCCTAAGGATTGCATTGTAGGTTGTTGTCGCTTTAATAACAAGAAAATTCAGCATCTGAACTACTTCTTTCAGTTCTTGGCCCAAAGTCATGGGTAGCTATATGGTCCCTTCAATCCGAGATTAGACTCCATTAAACCCATAAACGGGCATGTCAGAAGGTGTTAGCTGAGAGTCATTGTAGCCCATCTTTATAAATACATCATAAAGTAGGATGTCAATACACGATTCATTGTCCACCAGGACTCTTTTGATGGGAGAATTTTTGATTACTAGGGTGATGACCAAAGGGTCATCGTGGGAAAACTTCATTCCTTCTAAGTCAGACTCATCGACGTCAAGGACACCTCAGTCCTAACCTCTTTGGGGTTTCTCCTACAATATGCATTACCACACGGGTGTAAGCCTTCCTCGAGTTTCGGGAGGTGATAGTGGCAGTCGACCTCCAGAGATGATAGTATTAACCGACCCTTTTGGTTGGGGTTTCTATCATCATGGTCTCTCATTCGATCATCGTAGTCTCTTCTTTCATTACTTCCACCATCTTTGGTGAACTGACTCAACTTTCCTCGTCTGATCAGGAACCCGATTTCATTCTTGAGTTGTCTACAATCGTTAGTATCGTTTCTCGTATCCTTATGGAACCTAAAAAACATATCCTTGTTTCATTTTTCAGGATCAGTCCTTAGTGGCTTTGGTCATCGAACTTCTTTGCTCTTCCCAATCTCCATCAAGATTTGACTCCTTGGGGCGTTCATCGTTGCATTTTCTGTAAACTTGGGTCTTTGCTTGGACTTCTTTGAATCTAAGTCTTTTTTGTTTGGGGATATTTGTCCTTGACATCATGCTCATTATCTGTTTTTCTTCTCTTTCCTCCCCCACTATGTTGGTTGGTATTTGTGTTCATCATGCTTTCATCATCTTTGATGTACTTCCCAGCTCTAACTTGGAGCAGATTCATGTCCTCCGGAGGATGCTTGGTCAAAGACCTTTTGAAGTATACATCTGTAGTTCCTACCTGTAGGGCACCTTAAGGGCTTCCTTCGTGAACCGGTTGAGATAGTCCCTCAAGGATTCATTCTTCCCTTGCTCTTGGTTCATCAATGAAGTTGAGCTTTTTTCATGGGTCTTCCCATTTATGAACTGAGCTATAAAAGCTTGACTGAGTTCCTTGAACGAGCTTATGGAATTTGGGGGTAGGCGGTTGTACCAACGTTGGGCCATGCCCTCCAACATTTATGGAAAGGCTTATGACATTGCAGTCTAGGATTCAGTATCCTTATTGGACTTAGTTTCCTTGTAGATCAAGGTGACTTGGGGGCTACTCTTCGAGTTACCTTCTAGGACAGTTCTAGATCATCACGACTCTGGGTCGTGTCAATCTTGGGTCGAGGATCGTGTGGGTTGCCCGACTAGGCCTGTACCAAGCGTCCTCGATACAGGCGCGTTTCAAGCCCAATGTTAATCTCATTTTCAATCATAGGCCTTGGATCGAGGTTTTTCGGACCAGATTTGGGCCTAATAAATGCAACATTAATTTTGTCTTTAGGGTTTAGTTTTATCCCATATCAGTATACATCTCATGTTCCGTATTATAATAATTATATGATGAACTATAAATTAACTATTAATCTTCATAAATGGAGTCATATTATTCGAGTGTATACACTAATAATAATTTTGATATTTTTTCACCAAGTTATTTTTTTGATAAATATAATTTTGCATAAATAAAATTTTATATATCATATTATATTATGTATATATAATTATCACGAGGACGCCAGGTAGTTCTACCATAATCTATTTATATATATTATTAATTTTTAATATATTAATACTCAACATTTTATATCGGATATAAGATTTTGAAAATATTTGGAATGAAATAAAAACACAATCATTTTATTTAATATATGAGGAAAGTTAATGAGATATATCTTAGGTTTTTGTAAATTATTTTTAAAAAAGTACATTAATTGATTGAAATAAATTTTTATTTGAATTAATGCATGATTTAGTATGAATAAAATATTATATAATATATTATTAATTTTAAAATTTTAATATATTTTTCCTGTATGCAAAGTACGTCTAAATTCCCTAATTGTCTCTAATACATCTTATTTTCAAAGAAAGTAAATTCAATCCAAGCTTTTTGAATTATACCATTTCAATATTTGGATGTCTAAGAATATGCGTGTGCCTAGCACAGGCTATAGATCTAGGTTATACTAATGACTCAAAATTTTGAATTATAATTTCAATAAATCCAATTAATCTTTATTAAGGCTAACTTCAATTTAATTAATCAAAAAATCTAATTAATATCAATTATATGTAATTATAAACTAATTACTACAATTTACCCTATTTGAAACAAAAAAATTACTCCCTCCGACCCATTTTATATGAGCTTGTTTGACTTCCACGGAGATTAACAAATGATAGTAAAAATGGGGTAAATTAGTTGAAAAGTGGGTAAAGTAGTGGGACCTATCAATATTTAATAATAGATTTGAGATAGTGAAGGAAAGTAGGGGGTGTAATAGTATTTATTTAATAAAAAAGGAGTATTTATTTAATGACCTTAAATCTTTTGTACCGACTTTAAATTGAACGGTTTGAGTCAAAAATATGATATCATCAATGAATTGGCAATTTTACAATAATATTAAAAAAAACATATTGTTTTAAGCATGATATTGTATTATATGTTGGTGTTGGATCAAATCAAGTCTACTACTTTGTATTTATTTGTCTTATTGTAGCACATTTAGAACTTCTATACTAGATTGATGACTTAGTTATTTTAATGTACACTTGCAGATAAAAGTATGATTCAATTGTAATTTCAAATTGTAATTGAGGGACAAAGAATAAAGTCTGATAGAAGATTCAAGTTTGGATCATAAATCAAGACAAAGAAGACTTCACCAAAAATAAGAAATGCAATTTGAGAATTCTTCTAAGGTAAGTAACTAATCGAGAAGTCACTCTTGTAAAGAAGTCAAAAGTGTAACTGGTCGAGAAGTCTCTAAATATCTCATAGTTCAGTATTCGATCGAGAAGTGTTCAATCGAGAATTCAAGAATATGAAGCACTTCGAGAAGTGTAAAGAAGTAATCATTCGAGAAGTCCAGTAAAACAAATTGAGAAATTTAGTAAAAGAAGCAATCGAAAAGTTTGAGAAAAGAGATCAATCGAGAACTCTGTGAAAATAGATCATTCGAGAAGTCTAGCCTAATTAAGAAGTCCTCTAAGCTATATCCAATTGAGAAGTCTAGGTATTCAAAAAGTAACAATTCAATAGGCTGATCGAGAAGTCTCAGAAGTACTCGATCGATAAGTCTGTGTCATGACTTCTTGAAGAAACAACAGTTGAGTATTCGATTGATTCAAAGAGCTAGTTTCAAGGAGATTTACGGAAGAATAGGAAAAATAATTTGAAGCTCTGTCATGATCATGATTAATCAAACCTCTGAAGATAGAGACAAATCTATAACGAAGCTTGAAAGAAATATAAGACAAAAACAGAAGACAAGATTGTATATGTGATAAATTGTCAAATGGAAGACTTAGCTAGAAATAGAATTATATGTAATGTAAAGATTCATTTATCTGTTTCTAGTTTTAGCAAACTAGCATATAAAAGCATGTGCTAATGAGACATGTTGTCTATATAGCTAAGAGCATAGCTTCACTAGTTAGCAAGTTGAATATTGTAATTGTATTCACTCCTTGTATCTTTCAAGAACCAGAACCTGAGATTCAAAACTACAATATCATATTGTAGAAAATTCATTCTAATATAAATTAGGTTGAAATTTAAACTTGTGTGTTTATTTCATTTCTGCAATTCNATCAAAATGAGTTCCCATAAACTTAACATCATCAAGATTCCTCCATTTGACAAATAACACTACATACTATGGAATAAAATACTGACATTCATCAAGATTGCAAACTACATATATCCTGATATCGTGAAGAATGGACCCTTCATGCCTGTGATACTAGTTACTGAATCAACTAATGATTCAGAGGTAATACCAACTACATGGGTACCAAAAGATCCATCTCTGTACACTAACACTAAAAGAGAGAAAGTTGCTCTTGACAACAGTCTAATGCTCATACTAACTGACTCCTTAGACATGGTCATGTACAACAATGTTGTTAATTGCACTACTTCCAAGCATATTTGGGAAACTATGGAGCTATTTTGTGAAGGAACAATGAAAGTGAGAGAAAACCAAAGACAACTATTGGTCTCACAATATGAAGCTTTTATGTCAAAACCAAATGAAGGCATAACTGAGGTCTTTGAAAGGTTTAATAAACTAATTAATGAATTACAACTACATGAAAAGGTCTATGAGACAAAAGAAAATAACTTGAAGTTTTTGATGACTCTTCCTAAGCACTTCGAGCACAAAATTGTTGTTATTAAATAAGGAAGGAATCTAACAAAACATCCATTAAAAAATCTGTATGAAATATTAAAGACCTATAGAGTAGCAATCTTGTAGAAGAAATCTATTCAACCAAACAGAGGCAAAATGTCAAATGTCTCTAGTGCCTTAATTGTCAAAGAACATGTAAAGATGGAAATGGTTGGTATAAGCCAAAGAATGAAGATTGAAGAGATTTCTAAAAAGGACAAAAAAGATAAGGAATCTGTCAAGAGTGAATCTGATGAAGAGAAATTCTACACTATTGAGGAAGTTGAAAGTATGGATAACAAGTTTCTATGGATTTTATGGCTAAAAAGTTTGGAAACTTGAGATTCAAGAAAAACAAAATCTTCAAGTCAAAACCAAACTTTGGCCCCTCAAGCAAAGGCAAAAATCCTAGGAGCTGTTTCAAAGGAGGTTATAAGACTGGATTTGTTGAAAGGTCTAAAATAAGGTGTTATAACTGTGATGAACTAGGACACTTTGCCATTGAGTGTAGAAAGACAAAAGCAGCCAATAAGGACATGGACTATTTAGAGTTAGAAGCCAAATATGAAGTCCTGTTGAAAAAATAAAATGGTAGAGCATACATTGCAGAAGGGAAGTATTGGGATGACACTGATGAGGATGAAGAAGAAGAGTATGAGAATTCGATACTCATGGCCAAATCAGATGTAGGAGCATCAACCTCACCAAGTCAGGTACCAATCCTAACTTCAATTAACATGTCAAACTCTCAATATAAGAAAACTATTGAAGAATTAAGTGTCGAGATGTTTAACATACATACGAGTATGAATGCTGATTATGAGGATATAAATATATTGATCAAAGCTAATTATGAACTATCTGTTAAGAATGAACATTTAGAATTATCCTTGGTTAACACGGAATCAATGAAACGGAAAAAATTAGTACTTGAAGAATAAGATCACATGCATAGAAAAAATTGAAAATTTCTAAGGGAACAAATTTCTGAAAATGAATTCAAAATTAGATCTTATCAAAACTCATCAGTACTAGTTCAAGAGTTTCATGATAAGCATCAAGAAAATTTTAAGGTTGGAGTTGTGTTTGATTACGATACTCTTAAGAAAAAGAAATCTATGTTAATAAAAGGCAAGAAAAATGAATTTCCTGGTAATCCTCACATTCTGAAAAATGTGAAAACCCCTATCTTTAAGAAATCAACTGTTGAGTTTGATGAAGGAAGTATGGTTATCAAACTATAGTTAAATGATGAGGATGAAAAAAAGTTCAAGAATTTTGTGCCTAATGTTGAGATGGATGAACCTATGGCCAAGGCTAAGTCCATCCCTGTTAAACTTGAAAGAAAGGGCACTGTATAGAAAAATGAAACTATGCATGCTAAGAAGAAAAAGGGAAATAGAAATGGTAAAGTAGGCATCAATAAACATAAAAACTATGCACCTGTTCTAAATGCTCCTAGGAAGATTTGTAAGAACCTTGGATCAAAAAACCACCTTACTCATATATGTAAGAAATCTGTTATAGATAGTGCTGACTTTGCCTATGGATATGTTAAACCCTTAATGCATGATAGTCATAAATTATGTGATAAGTTTGATTGTATGCCATGTAACATGAATGTCATGAACACCTACTTTAGATTAAGAAAACAGTTTATTGAAGGATGCATTAGTCAAAATTTAGAAAAAAAACTGTTAGGCCAAAATGAAAGGCATAGGTGTACTAACTTGTAACACTTAATTTCTATGTAACTCAACTAGGTAAAAGATAAAACAACNCCTACTTTAGATTAAGAAAACAGTTTATTGAAGGATGCATTAGTCAAAATTTAGAAAAAAAACTGTTAGGCCAAAAT
>QRFB01011340.1:5570-28031 GCA_008931105.1 Oenanthe javanica
AGTTTTAATAAAAATTATAATCCATATTATAATAAATTTAAAAAGAAAAAATTTAAAAATTTTAAAAATACTTTTGATAATAGAAGGAAATTTAGGTATAAAAGAAAATTTAAAAAGAAACCTTATAATAATAGAAAATTAAGTGAATGTACATGTTGGAACTGTAAAGAAAAAGGACATTATGCTAATAAATGCCCAAAACTAAAAGAAAAAGGAATAAAATACATTAATACATCACAATTTATAATGAATCTAGAACAAATAGAAGAAGATAATAATAAATGGTATAAATACGANCTAAAAAATTTCATTATCATTTTTTACTTGTAAAATTTATTGTAAGAACTGATAATACTCAAGTGAAAGCTTTTATTACAAATAAAATAGATTTGTTGCCAGAATTAAATAAAAGAAGAAAATGGCAATCTTTTTTCTGTTGTTATGATTTTATTGTTAAAAATATATCTGGTACTAAAAATGTTTTAGCTGATTTTCTTAGCAGGTACAATCATGATGACAAATAACAATTTTGATAGGTATATGAGTGATACTACAAAGGTTATTATAGATAACCATGAAAAAATGGTTAAATTACATCAGCAAATAGAAGCATTATACAAAGAGATATCAACCATAGAACAGGAAAATACCCATTACTTAAAACAATTGGCAGAAGCTATAAAAGATAAACAAACAGTAAAGTCTTTACAAAATCCAACCACTACAATACCAACTTTTTCATCCAAACTAGTAAATATGCCTTTACCCTCTATTACCAAGCAAATCTCACCTTCTATAACTATGAGTGATAAACTGAAATATTCACCTGAAGCAATAACAGCCTTTGAAAAAATTATGAAATTTTATGATTATAAATCAAACCAAGAAATATTGAGATGCTCAAAAGTGAGTAAATATCCTAGATATTTATGTAGTGAAAATAGTAACCCAGATATTGTTGAAAAATTATTTTATTATGGATTTATTGATAAAATAATAGTAACAGAAACCTTACAAAGTATTTCAAAATTACCAACAATAATTATAGAATCAGTAAATGCTATGATGGAAGCTTTTGGAAAAGGAGCATATGGGATACAAATATTTGATGCCTCTACCGATTTGGTAGGAAAACCCATAGTAATATGTCAGATATTNGATACAAATATTTGATGCCTCTACTGATTTGGTAGGAAAACCCATAGTAATATGTCAGATATTTAAGATAGGAAAAAATACTAATATTAATGGAGAAAGTGGTGAGTTAAAACTTCCAGAACCATGTACATTGGAGAAATTTCAAGAATGGCTATCAGTCAAAAGAGCTATTGGATTATTAACACTAAAAGGAAAGTTAGAAGATATGATGAAAAATGGAAAGTCCAATATAATATCCTCTGGAAAAGGACCACAAATTGAAGAGATTATTACTCTTTATTATTCCCATGAAACAATTGCAACTAATATTACAGTTTTTCAAGGGATGTATGATAGAATAATTAATCTCAAACATGCTCATGCAAAAACTACTATAGAGCAATATCAAGAAATGGCAAGTCCAAAGAAAAGACCAGTATTCATAAATTCTGGTACTATGATGAAAGATATTAGCATTATAAAAAGCGAAGGGTCATCTGATCCTTTCAAATAAATGTAGTTTATCTACAAAAATAAAAAGGATGTAGTCCTAAAAACTACAAAACAAAATAATNCAAAGAAAAGACCAGTATTCATAAATTCTGGAACTATGAAAGATATTAGCATAATAAAAAGTGAAGGGTCATCTGATCCTTTCAAATAAATGTAGTTTATCTACAAAAATAAAAAGGATGTAGTCCTAAAAACTACAAAACAAAATAATANAAGATATTAGCATAATAAAAAGTGAAGGGTCATCTGATCCTTTCAAATAAATGTAGTTTATCTACAAAAATAAAAAGGATGTAGTCCTAAAAACTACAAAACAAAACCAATTGTAGTATACTACAAAAAAGAAGATGAAGCTGATCAGACAAGAGGAATCTCGAAATATCATAAAGAAGATAAAGATAGATGGTGGAAGACCAAAGGAATCTACTTTATGAAAAGAAGAAGATGATTGAAGACCAAGAGAATCTATTCTATGAAAAAGAAGAAAAGACAATGGCAGACAAAGAATAATACAGCTTTGAAAAAGAAGAAAATAATACAGCTCTTGAAGACTTTGAAGCCTAAAAGTAAAGATGATGGCAGACAGAAGAAGATAGAAATTTTTTAAATAATATTCAGTGATGTAACCAATGAAACTGAGGAATTCTATATAAGGAGCCTCATTGTAACATAATGGATATCGGAAATACACTGCAATAAAAATCTTAAGCTTTCATAACTCTGATGTCTAGCTAAACACTCTCTTATCTATAATCTTAACTAAGAAGATATTATGAATACAGCAAGAGTATTATACTAAGATTATATATAGTATTTATTAATTTAGACAATAATATCATAGTAGTATTTTGGATGATATCTGAAGCAATCCCAGAGGTCAGGCTGTAACCCAAGGCTAGAAGAGCTAAGAAGGGAAGAAGAAGTGAGGATAGGTTGATAGCTACGGTGATCTAAAATATTATAAAGGTATTATTCTGAATTAATGATTATTATTTATAATATTGGTATAATATTATTGATGTGATCATAATATTATTATTGGTTAAGATTATAGATTTCTTTAAATCATGAATTCCTCCGGTACTATTAAATGCTTTCATATAATAAAGAAATCAAAAATACACGGTCCTTGCTGTCCAAACTGCACATTTCCCCTTATTTATTTGGGCCGAATTAGCTTGAAAACACTGCAAGGCAGTGCAGTGGAGTGAGAGAAACAATAAAGGGTCGAGAAGAATGAAAATAATAGCATTGATTTTAATGGGTTGTGGAGGGGTTGGCCTTGAATTAATCCATCACATTGTTTCTTGCAGATCCCTTCATGCCAATAAGGTTTACTTTCTTCCATTTATATCACATTGTTTGTGTCTATTATTTTGAAATTTCAACAACTTACACTTTATTTTAGTTTATTTCTATACTAAAAATCACTTTATTTTGATCATAGTAACTGCAATTCAACTATAAAGATTGGTATTTGTGATGGGTTCTTGTTCATTTAATCAGGGTAATTCAAGATACCTCATTGCACATTCCTCGAAAATAGACTTTATGTGTAGTGATTTGCTGTTTTAAACTGGTCCATTTTATTATGCTTGGATATTGCAAGTTGTTTACGGGGGACAAAGAATTTGATAAATTATATTTGAAACCTTTATAAGGATAAGTACATAACTATTGTATACTAAAATTGCTAGCCCTTTTGGATTGACCTGTGGTGCGTTGTTGGATTCAGTATGCATCGAGTTGTGGGTTTTGTTTGTTATATTTAGTGAGCACGGTATACTTGATTGTTTTAACCACGGGTCAAAATTTTGGGCTTTGGGTAGTGTTTGTATACGTGTCAATTTAGTGTTGTTTCTAATGTTTGTTTAGATTTAATAAGAATAAATATGTAATCTTAAAGGAATACTATATTAAAAAACGAGTTATTCAGGATCATAATCAGATTAATTTAAGCTCTTTCCCTGTCATTTTCGGGGGTTTTCTTGGCTAGCGTCAGACATGGTAACTTCTGGTATTAATTGTAAAAAATTGGATTTGCACGTGTAATTGTACCTAGGTTTAGAGGTAGTTACTTGACTCGAACAATTAAATTCAGGAGGAATAAGAAGTTTGCAGATCAGAGAGAACAGAGTTTGAGAGGAGAAGTTCAGAGATTTTTTTTTTTTTTGGTTTTTTGTTCCAAAAATATGCCTACTTGCACAATGATTTCCCTCTATCATCAATTCCACCATGTCCCTCGGCTCCCATCACGCAAGATGTGGAAAATTTTTCTTCCTCGAACAAAATAGACATTTATATTGCTGTAGAGACAACATCTCAAAATACTATATTTAAAATTAAAAAGAAACTACTTTAACAAATTAGCACTTAGGGTATGTACCGTGACAATATGTGTTTGTCTTCGCTCTGATTTTTTCCCTTTTAGTTGATAAGTTAGGTTTTAATCTTAAAGAATAATGCTTTATGAGCGTTTAATACTGGAGTTACAGGGAGTGCGCTTGCGAATTGTGGGAGTATGTGATAGTAAATCCTTACTTGTTGCATCAGATGTCTACACCACGGAGCTGGATGATGCTCTATTGTTGGAAGTTTGCCGAGTCAAATCCCATGGTTCTTCTCTGGTGACACTTAGTTCTTCTGGTAATTCTGATACTCCTTTTCTCTTTTTCTTCTTACTATATATTTTAAGTTTCCATCACATTTTGGACGCATGTTTTATAGAGATCACATTTTTTGATGTATTGATCTTTGTTTTATCATTGTATCTATTTGACAATTAAACTGGTTTAAGCATAGCACAATAAATTATAAATGGGAAACTAAACATCTACATGGAGAACTGATCAACTTTTATATTTCTTTCCTACTTTCTAATCTGTTCACTTGTTGTAGGTGAACATCAAGTATATTCCAGTTCAGAAGCTATGAGAAAAATCATTGACGTGGCTTCTTTATTGGGCAAATCAAAAGGTTTGTGGACAATGTCTCTAACTATCAATTCTTCCGGTATGCAAATAGAACTTTTGTATATGTGATNTATGGTTTCTATAGCACTTGCTTTGACTAAATTTTTTTAACAAAAAGGTTTAAAGGACGGCACTTTACAAAATCCCGGTTGAGTAATGAGTACTTTAAAGTTTGTATTGATGTATGAACAATAAATATATGAATCTGGGAAATTAAAAGCAGAGCATGTATAAGTTGATTAAATTACCTCCCAGTCTCTAAAAGTTTGTTGATTAATGCTCGTTGTCTCGGTAGCTGCATGAAAAGATTGAAGAAATTTTGCTATATTCTCTTCATTCATCACCCGTAAAAGATCTGTCTCTTGTATATCCCTAATTAACATAAAAATTTACATGATCATCAGATCATATAACTGAAATATAAGACAAAACAGAGAAACAGAGAAAGGAATGCATGGCAAAACAGAGAGAGGAAGCGAAACAATCAATATATATATATATATATACCTGGGCTCGTCGTCCGTTAAATTCTTCACAACCAAAGACATATCATCTTCAACTTGATGCTCATGGCCTGAGAAATTACTGCTTTCAACTTGATCACAAATGGTATGTGACATGTTGGTAAATACTCTTTTTATCCGTTTCAGTTGAACAACAGTCATGTTGGAATCATTAGATTCTCTTAAAAATCTCTTGAATTTCTGAACAAGGTACTCATCATATATATGGGCTTCAATTTCTCGTAAGGAGTCCTTGTTATGTAACCAATAATCCACCCCCTTGACAAACACAATCCCTAACATCAATACTAAAGTGCAAAATAAAAAACCGCCAAGTGTGCTTGTAATCAAACGNGAAGGAGTCCTTGTTACGTAACCAATAATCCACCCCCTTGACAAACACAATCCCTAACATGAATACTAAAGTGCAAGTTACAAAACCGCCAAGTGTGCTTGTAATCAAACGAATAAGAAAATTCTCCATGTTCTGTTCGACCAGCACCGTCCAAACAGAAAAAACCAAGAAAGAGCTCCAGAAGAAGGGTATGTGTTTTTTCAAAGCAAAAAGAAAATAAAAAACCTGGATATTTTTCTCAACAGAAGATCTTTCAATGAAATAAACGAGAGGAGTGGTAAAAACACGAATAGAACTTGGTAGATAAAATGGAAGGCGCTGTAGGTAGTCTGGAAAACTACTAGTAGAGGCCGCAGTTGCAGTTGCAGTTGCAGTTGCGGGTGGAGAGTAAGGATCATCAATTTGTACAACTTGAACTTCTTCTTCCATTGACTTCAATCTTTTTCCGGCACTTTTGAGAGTGCACTTCTGTTGCCAAAAAGTAGAGGGAAATGTAATAAAAAGACTACCATTCATTGAACGGTCGAGATGGAAAAAAAAAGTTCAAACCCACGGTCAAGATCTTATCAGGGAGTTGTTCCCCCTCATATTTTATTATTTGCTTACAAAACCAAGTTTGAATACGGTGGATTTTTAATAAATGACAAAACGCACGCATGAGCTGGATTTTTGTAACTTTGATCGAAAACATTGATTGTTGTCTTTCTTTAGTTTAGTAAATATGAAAATCTTTGATTTAGAAATTATTAAAACTGAATTTGTTATTTAATTATTCTATCATAGTATGATATAGAGAAATAAAATATAAGATGAACACATAATATTATTCTCTGAACTTAAATATTAACATCAAAATTTCACTTAAGTATTCTTTTAGTGGAATATTTTTTTTGATTTTATTATTTGACTACTTTACTAGAAATATTATTTTATTTTTAACATCAAAAAATTACAATTAATTCTATGTTTTTATACGATGAATTAGTATATAGCATTTATATTTATTTAAATTTTATTGTTAAATAATATTTATTATTTTTGGACAAAATAAATTTTTGTTAATATATATTAACAAAATATTTGTTTTTGTTTATTTAGAGTTTTTGAGACATTATATATATTCGTTTTTAAAAATTAATCAGAAAATTCAAATTTTTTATTTTTTAATAGTAATTAATAAACTTTTAACATGAAAAAAATTATATAATAAATTTAGAGAGTTATAAGAAAATTTATGAAAAATATACATCTTCAATATAATTTAAAATTATATAAATACATTAATTTTATTAATAAAACTAATATTATTTCCTTACAACTTATATTTAATATTTAATAACAACACAATGTAAGTTAAATATTATCATTCTTGAAACACAATATAATTAGTATTACATGTATTTATCAAATATTATTAATTTAAATATTGAATGTAATAATTTTTAAAATTATATTTCCAATTAATTTTAATATAAATATTTTTCAATGTATCAATATTTTTGTGTCTATGTTTTAAGTCTGATGTTTGGGTACTGCAATTTTATAAATAGTATATTTTTTTAATCCTAAATACACATGTTAAAAAATCAAAAAATTATTATTTAAGACCCGAGGAAGAATATATCATAAATAAATGATAATTAATAAGATACAAAAACTTTATTAGTCTTTCAATAAAAAGTATACAAACTATAAACTTGTAATGTACATACTACTTAATTACAATTACTAATGCTTAATTACTCTATATTATTGCTATTATTAATTATCATTGATGCTTGCTCTTGCTTTCTTATTATAATAATCTACTAATTTTTATAGTTTTGTGTTTTATCATCGTAATGAATTCCTACATTCCTTTACTCAACTGAGGATCCTTTTGTTGGAGCCAGACTACCGCATTCATCAATATACCAAGGTTGAGGCTAGTCAGTGAATTGCTTCATGTGATGGCATTATTGTGTCGAAACTCAAGTTGTGCTATGGAGATGAAACAACAACAATTCTACTTCATGGCAATCTGACATCAAATAGCCTCCAAGTTTACACCCGACCTGCCTCAAATTCTAGTTTATGTTACATGGTTTATTGATGAATTTTTTTTACAATAGCGCCAATGTGTAGCCATCATGCTCAACCTTCATTCTCACTAATGATTACTGCAAGTAAACTTGTCATGGTATATCACATTGAACCAATATTAAAATTAACAAATCAACCTACATATAAGTACTGAGCAGTATAAGATTTGTAATATCATTCATTTTTAAAGATATATTATAATGAATATCATACAAACTTACATTGATATTTTTAATTTTGGCATCTCCAACTACACCAAAAGTTTTTACATAAAAACTACTCTGGCCACAAACTTGGTTTATACATGCAACCATAAACTTGAAACAAAATTGGTTTATACATGCTATCATAAACCATAACCCACCATGTTAGCTATGAGTTATATGAAACTTATGCACGCGGGGGGTGGGGGGAGTTAATTTTAATAAAAATATTTTTCAATATATCAATATTTTTATGTCTATGTTTTAAGTTTGATGTTTGGGTACTGCAAATTTATAAGTAGTATAGTTTTTTTACTCCTAAATACACATATTAAAAAATCAAAAAAATATTATTTAAGACCCGAGGAAGAATATATCATAAATAAATGATAATTAATAAGATACAAAAACTTTATTAGTGTCTCAATAAAAAGTATACAAACTATAAACTTTTAATGTACATCCTACTTAATTACAATTACTAAGGCTTAATTACTCAATATTATTACTATTATTAATCATCATTGATGCTTGCTCTTGCTTTCTTATTTTGATCAGGTGCTGATTCTGTTCAACCAGCACATAATTATTTAATTTCTGAATTCGTTATTCCTCCGTTTTTGACGAACTTTATAATTCTGGAAAGATCTTTGAATCGTCTACAAGTTTCGTGTTTTGTTTTTTTTTCATTTGAGTTTATATTTATATACTAAATTGTTAATTTTCTGGACAAGTTAGGTCTGATTGTATTTGTAATAATCTGTGATATTTGGTGTGTGTAATATTTTGAGCAAGATACTTTCAGATTATTTATGATATTATTTTGAATTGGGAGATATTGTAAGAATCCGTCATGTGATATTGGGAGATATGGCAAAAGAGTAATGCTACATCCAGAAAAGAATACAAAAAGGGTTACATAATGAGTTGACAGGATGATGTGGAAGCTATATTAATGTGTTGTCTGCCACTATCATTCCTTAAGCTTTAATCTCAGCGTTAATCTTTGTTTAATATTTCTTCTTTAATTTCCTTTTTACTGTTTCGTTATTATATTACTGTTATCATGTTAACATTTTTTGATTTTTTGTTTTGATAATTTTATTAATTATAATATATATGTAAATTGGTTATAAATTAAATATATAACCGAAACAATACTTTATACATCAGACATTTAGTTATATAATATTTCACTTTTATCAGATAGTAAACTTAGCGGAAAATGAAGACTCTATGACACCAAGTTTTACTGACAACAATTATTTCTTGACAGTAAACTTGGCGGAGATTGAAGAATCAAAGACAATAAGTTTTGTGACAGTAGCTTTGGCGGGGATAGTTGACAGCATTTTTTACTAGATAGTTGACAGCATGTTTGGCTAGATAGTCGACAGCATGTTTGGCGGGATAGTTGATAGTAGCTTTGAATAACAACATGTTTCAGAAGAATGTCAGGATTAACAGTAACATATGCGGAGTCGAAGATACTGTTACCAAAGAGAAGCAAAAGGTTGACAATAACCTTTTGTGAAGCTGACAGTCTGTTTCAAGAAGCAGATTAGGTAAAGTACTTTCACTGATTGATCTTGACAACTCTACCTAATCTGTCAAGACTACTACTGTAACTTGAGATAAAGTAAGCAAAAAGATGAAGCGTGATCATTGAGTCAAGAATGTCAAATCGTCTCAGAGTAACTTTATCTACAAAAGGAATGAAGACAGAGTTGAGAAGAAAAATGAAGTTTCTATTTCAACAACTGTCCAGGAAATAAGGGAAAGTAAACTTGTAAGTGAGGTATGTGTTTTAGTATAAATACACATATCTCACAAACACTTTCCCTAACACAGACACACATACACAGATACACATAACTGAGCTTAGCTTTTCTCAAGCATAGAAACAATTAGCATTCTCTTGTAATTGTATTTATTGAAGCTGGAAAACTCTTTCCAGTCAGTTGTAGCAACAAAATTTTTATTAATTTTTGAAGTAAAACACCTTGTGTCTTTCATGTGCTTAATGTTGTTTGTTTTTCATAACTTGGTATTATCACTTATTGTTTTATTGTTAACAAGATTAGTGATAATTTAGCAAGTTGCATTCAACCCCCCTTCTACAACACTCATTTCGTTTAACAACTGGTATCAGAGCAGCAGGTTAGATATACATAACCTGAAAAGATCTAAAAATGAGTGCACAGAAAGTAAGCAGTATAAAAATACCCACCTTTGACAAAGAACATTACAATCTCTGGAAAAGAAAGATGATGCTGTTCATAAAAACAGCTAACCCGCTCTACCTTGGAATCCCAGATAATGGTCCCTTCATACCTCAATCATATGTACCTGAAACCACAGTAGATGGTGAAACAATACCAGCCTACTAGGTTCCTAAAAAGGTTTCAGAGTACACAGACACTGAAAAAGAAAAAGTATCTCTGGATGATTGCTTACAGTTTATTATCATTGAGGCACTTGGAAATGTCATGTATAACAACATTGTCAACTGCACCAGTGCAAAGCAAATATGGGAAACCATTGAGATACTCTGTGAAGGGACATAAGAAGTAAAAGAAAATCAAAGATAGATTCTGGTGTCTAAGTTTGAAGCCTTCATGGCTAAACCAAGTGAAGGGTTGACTGAGATGTTTGAAAGGTTTAACAGGCTGCTAAATGACTTGTAGCTGCATGAAAAGTTTTATGACAAAAAGGAGGTAAATATGAAATTCATGTTGACACTTCATGACCACCTAGAGCACAATGTTTCTGTCATAAGAGAAGGAAGGGATTTATCAAAAGTTTCTCTTGAAACTTTATATGGCATCCTTAAAACCTATGAGCTAGAATTGCTGCAAAATAGAGCTATCTAAGCTGGTCAAAGAGGGAAAATGGTCAACACATCAAATTCCCTAGTAGCTCAGGATCCACAGATGATGCAGCTTATGGATTCTCAGAATCAACAGAAGATCAAGATTGAAGAAATTACAAATGAAGATGAAGGTGTGACTTTGAAACTCAAGGATGGTGAAGAATGTGAGTTCTACACTTTGGAGGAACTGGACAACATGGAAAATAAAACAATGGCTTACATGGCAAGAAAGTTCTCCAACTTGAGATTCAAGAAGAACAAATCTTTCAAACCAAGAGGACAAAGCTTCAGGTTCAACAAGCCAAAATTTTCAAAACCTGGAGAAAGTGGCAAAGGTGGATACAGAACATGAATGGTGGATAGATCCAAGATAAGGTGTTACAATTGTAATGAGATGGGGTATTTTGCAACAGAATGCAAAAAACCAAAACAAGTGAGAAGAAATGACAATGATTATGAGGAACTCAAAGCCAAGTATGAAGCCTTGATTAAAAAGCAACAAGGAAGAGCTTTTATGGCTGAAGGAAAGTGTTGGGAAGACTTTGATGAAGAGGAAGAAGAAGAATATGGAAATCTTGCTCTAATGGCAAACTCAGGAGAAGGTCCATCTACTCCATCAAGTCAGGTACCCTTTCTTACTATTGTTGATATGATTACATCTCAGTATAAGAAAACTGTTGAAAGTTTAAGTTCTAAAATCTTTAATATTCATACAAGCATGTTAGCTGCCAATGAGGAGATAGTTAAATTGTCTAGTGCTAATGAGTTATTAAAAATTAAGAATCATGAACTAGACCTAAAACAAAATACTTTTGAGTCCTTACAACAAGAGAATGAGATTCTTAATAACAAGATTGTTTGTGCTTCTCAGATTGAGGAATTTCTTAGAAAATAGATTTATGAGAATGAGCTAAAAATCAAGGCCTATAAGAATTCCTCTTCCCTGTTAAAATCTTACCATGATGATAATACTGAAAATCAAAAGGTAGGTATATGTTTTAACTATGAGAAGAAAAATGGAAAGAAACATGTTGTAGAGGAAGACATAAAACATACTGTCAAACATTCTATTATAAAGAAAGTTAAGAATCCCTTGTTCAAGAAGAATGAATTTGAATTTGATGATGAAGCATTAGTGATCAACCAAGAGTTAGTTGATGAGGAAAATGATGCTTTCAGTAAGATCCTTAAGGCCAAAGATACTGTCAAAATCCTAAAGACAGTTAGTTTTGACCCTAACAGTAACTTGTGTTTAAAAGATGCTGTCAACACTGACAATACAGTAAGTTCAGAAGATGATGTCAAGACTGTTAGGTCCAAACTTACTATCAAGACAACTCCATCTAAACCTACTGTCAACACCAGCATGACAGTAAATTCTAAACATACTGTCATGAAGACCAAAAAGAACCGAAATGGAAAATTAGGAATTAACAAGAAGAACAATTATGATCACATTCCTAATGCTCCTAGAAAGTTGTGCAATAATTGTGGGTCTTCTAGTCATCTAACTCATGTTTGTAATAAGATCAAGTCTAATGTTGAGAATGCTTCTTCTAGTAATGGAAATTTACACAGCATGCCTTTAAAGAACATACAAGTAACTCACTATGGTGACTTTGATTGTATTTCTTGCAAAATGAACTTGATGAGTATTTTTTTTAACATGCCTTTTACTAATAATCAAGAATGCCTGCATAAGAATGCTAAAACTGAAAAGGCAAAGACTCCAAGTCCATCTAAAGTTAGGATGTACAAGCCACCCAAGAAAAAAGCTATTAAACTAGTAATCAAATCTGAATGGGTAGCTACAGGAGTCTTGCTAAAAGCAAGAGAAGAAAATTCAACTAATCCAATTTCAACATGTGATCCAGCTAAGCCAGATGGACCCAATGTGAATTGGGTACCAAAAGCAACTTGAAATATTTTGCTTTGCAGGGCAACATGAAAAATAAAAGAATCATGTGGATCATTGACAGTGGATGTTCATGACACATGACAGGTGCTAAAGCCTTGCTATCACAGTTCAAGGAAATGGTTGGCCCTTATGTAACCTTTGGTGACAACAGAATTGGTTTCACAATGGGATATGGCATTCTGGAAGTTGGAAATTTGAAAATTGAAAAGATTGCTCTAGTGAATGGATTGAAGCACAATTTATTGAGTGTAACTCAATTTTGTGAAAGAGGTTTCAAGGTTGGTTTTGATCAAGACAGATGCTCCATTGTTAACAAGAAGACAGGAGAAGAAGCTCTTCAAGGAGTAAGGAAATGAAGCCTCTACATAGCTGACTTGGACTCTGTAAGGAAAGACAAAGTCTACTATTTTTACAGTAAGGCTTCTCCATCTGAAAGTTGGCTGTGGCATAAGAATCTCTCTCATTTGAACTTCAAAGCAATGAATCATCTAATGAAGAGAGAGTTGGTGAAAGGGCTGCCTCAACTTGAAGTGAGATGTGTTTTTCAGTACAAATACACATATCTCACAGACACATTCCAAGAGGGTGAGTAAGAGCATAGAAATAGATAGACAACAGAGCTTAACTTTTCTCAAGTATAGAAACATTAGCAGGTTCTTTGTTATTATATCTATTGAAGCTGGAAATATCTTCCAGTCAGTTATAGCCAAACAAAAATTAATTTTTGAAGTTAAGCACCTTTCTTCATTTGCTAGCTTACTGTTGTTTGCATTTTTCACTTGATATTATTACTATTTATTTGTTGTTAGCAAGATTAGTAATAAATTATCAAGTAGCATTCAACCCCCCTTCTGCAACACTCATACTATTTAACAACTGGTATCAGAGCAGTATGTTAGATATACATAACCTGAAAAGATCTAAACATGAGTGCTCAGAAAGTAAATAGCATAAAAATACCCACCTTTGACAAAGAACACTACAACATCTGGAAACGTAAAATGATGTTGTTCATAAAAACAGCCAACCCACTTTACCCTGGAATTCTGGAAAACGGTCTTTTCATTCCTCAAACATATGTACCTGAAACTACAGTAGATGGTGAAACAATACCAGCCTACTGGGTTCCTAAAAAAGTTTCAGAATACACTGATACTGAAAAAGAAAAAGTATATCTGGATGATTTCTTACAATTTATCATCATTGAGGCACTTGACAATGTCATGTACAACAACATTGTCAACTGCACCAGTGCAAAGCAAATATGGGAAACCATTGAGATACTCTGTGAATGAACAGAAGAAGTAAATGATAATCAGAGACAGATTCTAGTGTCTCAGTGTGAAGCTTTCATGGCCAAACCAAGTGAAGGGTTGACTGGAATGTTTGAGAGATTCAACAGATTGATAAATGATCTGCAGCTGCATGAAAAGTTTTATGACAAAAGGGAGGTAAACATGAAATTCATGTTGACACTTCCTGACCATCTAGAGCACAAGGTTACTGCCATAAGAGAAGGAAGGGATTTATCAAAAGTTTCTCTTGAAACTTTATATGGCATACTCAAAACCTATGAGCTAGAGTTGCTACAGAAGAGAGCCATTCAAGCTGGTCAAAGAGGAAAAATGGTCAACACATCAAATGCTTTAGTAGCTCANCATTCAGTTTGGTCAAAAAGGGAAGATGGCAAATACTTTAAATGCTCTAGTAGCTCAAGATCCAAAGATGCTGCAGCTCTAGGAGTCTCAACATCAACAAAACATCAAGATTGAAGAAGTCATAGATGAAGATGAAGGTGTAACTCTTGAACTCAAGGATGGTAAAGAAGATGAGTTCTACACTTTGGAGGAACTGAAAAACATGAAAAACAAAACAATGACCTTAATGGCAAGAAAGTTCTCCAATCTAAGATTCAAGAAAAATAAAGCTTTCAAACCTAGAGGACAAAGCTCCAGGTTCAACAAGCCAAATATTTCAAAACCTGGAGGAAGTGGCAAGGGTGGATATAAAACAGGTATGGTGGACAGATTCAAGATAAGGTGTTACAACTGCAGTGAAATGGAGCATTTTATAATAAAATGCAAAAAGATAAAACAAGTGAGAAGAAATGACAATGATTATGAGGAACTCAAAGCAAAATATGATGCATTGCTCAAAAAGCAACAAGGAAGAGCTTTTGTGGCTGAAGGAAAGTGTTGGGACGATTTTGATGATGAAGAGGAGGAAGAATATAGAAATCTTGCTCTCATGGCAAACTCTGGAGAGGGTTCATTCACTTCATCAAGTCAGGTACCCATTCTTACTACTGTTGATATGACTACATCTCAGTATAAGAAAACTTTTCAAAGTTTAAGTTCTAAAATCTTTAATATCCATACAAGCATGTTAGCTGCTAATGAAGAGATTATCAAACTGTCTAGTGCTAATCAGTCATTGAGAATTAAGAATCATGAACTAGAACTTAAACAGAATGCTTATGAGTCTTTACATAAAGAAAATGAGATTCTTAAAAATAAGGTTGTTTGTGCTTATCAGATTGAGGAATTTTTTAAGAAACAGATTTCTGAGAATGAACTAAAAATCAAGGCTTACAAAAATACCTCTTCCCTGTTAAAATCATAATATGATGATAATACTAAAAATCAAAAGGTAGGTATAGGTTTTAAATATGAGAAGAAAAATGGAAAGAAACATGTTGTTGAGGAAAACATCAACCATACTGTCAAACCTTCCATTCTAAAGAAAGTTAAGAATCTGTTGTTCAAAAAGGCAGAGTTTGAATTTGATGATGAAGCATTAGTAATCAAACAAGAGATATATGATGAGGATAATGAAACTGTCACCAAGTCCCTTAAGGTAAAAGATACTGTCAAAATTCCTAAGACAATTAGTTTTGACCTTGAGAGTAACAAGTGTTTAAAAGATACTGTCAATACTGGCAAGACGGTAAGTTCAGAAGCTGTTGTCAAGACTGTGAGATCAAAACTCACTATCATGACACCCTCATCTAAACCTACTGTCAACACCAATATGACAGTAACTTCTAAACATACTATCATAAAAACTAAGAAGAATAGAAATGGAAAATTAGGAATAAACAATAAGAACAACTTTAGCTATATTTCTAATGCTCCTAGAAAATTGTGCAAAAATTGTGGATCATCTAGTCATCTAACTCATGTCCGCAACAAAAGCAAGTTTAATCTCAAGAATGCTACCTCTGTTAATGGAAATTTATACAGCATGCCTTAAAAGAACAAATAAGTAACTCATTGTGGTGAATTTGATTACATTTCATCTAAAATGAACTTGATGAGTATGTGCTTTAACATGCCTTTTGCTAATGATCAAGAATGCCTGCATAAGAATAATAAAATTGAAAAGGCAAAGACTCCAAGTCTTCCTAAAGTTAGGATGTACAAGCCTCCCAAGAACAAAGCTATCAAACCTGTAATCAAAACTGAATGGGTAGCTACAGGAGCCTTGCTAAAAGTAAAAGAAAGAATTACAATTGAATCAACTTTAAACTGTGAATTAGCTAAGCAAAATGGACCCAATGAAAGTTAGGTACCAAAAGCAACTTGAGATATTTGCTTTGCAGGGCAACATGAAAAATAAAAGAGTCATGTGGATCATTGATAGTGGATGCTCAAGATACATGACAGGTAAAGCCCTGCTATCACAGTTCAAGGAAATGGCTGGCCCTTATGTAATCTTTGGTGACAATAGCATTGGTTTCACAATGGGATATGGCATGCTGGAAGTTGGAAACTTGAAGATAGAGAAAATTACTCTAGTATATGTATTGAAGCACAATCTATTGAGTGTAACTCAATTTTGTGAAAGAGGATTCCAAGTTAGTTTTGATCAGGACAAATGCTCCATTATCAATGAAAAGATAGGAGAAGAAGCTTTTTAAGGAGTTAGAAAATGAAGTCTTTTCATAGCTGACTTGGATTCAGTAATAAAAGACAAAGTCTACTATTTCTACAGTAAGGCTTCCCCATCTGAAAGTTTATTGTGGCACAAGAAACTTTCTCATTTAAACTTTAAAGCAATGAATTATCTAATAAAGAGAGAATTGGTGAAAGGGCTTCCTCAACTTGAATTCTATCAAGAAGGATTGTGTGAGGATTGCCGGAAAAGGAAGCTAAGGAGAGCTACACACAAAAGCACTCCTAGTGGTTCAATCAATGAAGCATTTCAACTTATTCACATGGACTTATTTGGTCCTGTGAATGTGCAATCACTGGCAAGAAAAAGATATGCCTTAGTAATGGTTGATGACTTTTCAAGTTATACATGGGTGAGGTTTCTAGCATCCAAAGATGAAGCTGTACAAGAAATTATTGATTTGGTTAGGGTTCTTGACAAGAATCCCAAGTACAAAGTGCAAATTTTAAGAAGTGATAATGGTACTGAGTTCAAAAACAGTATCATGAATGATTTCTGCAAGGACAATGGAATCACTCAACAATTCTCTGCACCAAGGACACCTCAATAAAATGGTGTTGTGGAAAGGAAAAACAGGACTCTTATTGAGGCTGCAAGAACAATGTTGAGTGAAGCAAAACTTCATACCTATTTCTGGGGTGAAGCAATCAATACAGCCTGTTACACTCAAAACAGGACTGTAGTCAACAAAGCCTATGGAAAGACACCCTATGAATTACTCACAAGAATGAAGTCAGCTGTCAATTATTTCCATGTCTTTGGAAGCAAGTGCTACTACATGAAAGATTCAACTGAGATCAAAGGAAAATTTGATACTAAAGCACTTGAAGGAATCTTTATGGGGTATGACATTGACAGGACTGCTTATAGAGTCTACATCATTAATCACAAGACTGTGGAAGAGAGTGTAAATGTCACCTTTGATGAAACTAAATTCCCTGGTATTGAAGGAAGTCAAGAAACAAAGTCATTAGCCTTTGAGAATCAAGGCTATCTAGAAGAGATTGACGAGGATTCACCAAAGGTTGATCACACAATTTCTGGTCCAACAATGGTTCCTAACCAATCTGGAGAAAATGAAGGAACTGCTCAAACAACTGATTTTTCTGGGAATGTTCCAATGAATAGTGGACTTGAAGAAATTGATGCTGTCAATAGTGCAAGAACAAAAAATGATGTCAATCAACAAAGTGTTAAAGACTCTAGTGATTCTTTAAGGGGAACAAAATGGATCAGAGATCACACAAATGATTTAATCATTGGTGATCCAGGAACTGGAGTCAAAACAAGAAGAAATGTTGCCAATGAATGCATGTACTCTTGTTTTCTTTCTCAAACTGAACCCAAAATTCTAGAAGAAGCTTTGGATGATCCTGATTGGATTAATGCCATGCAGGAAGAGCTTAATCAATTTAAAAGAAGCTGTGTTTGGGAATTGGTGCCTAGACCAAAGAACAAATCCATAATAGGCACCAAATAGGTTTTTAGAAACAAGATGGATGATAGTGGTACTATCACAAGAAACAAAGCAAAATTGGTGGCAAAAGGTTACTGTCAACAGGAAGGGATTGATTATGATGAAACATTTGCTCATGTTGCCAGACTTGAGGCAATAAGAATCTTTTTGGCCTTTGTTGCATTCAACAACTTCAAAGTTTTTCAAATGGATGTTAAAAGTGTTTTTCTCAATGGAGAATTAGAAGAAGAAGTGTATGTTGAACAGCCCCCAGGCTTTGAAGACCTAAAACTGAGGAATTTTATGTACAGACTACTCAAGGCATTGTATGGGTTAAAACAAGCACCAAGGGCTTGGTATGATACACTTTCCATGTTGCTTCTTGATAATAAATTTACAAGAGGGATTGTGGATAAAACTCTTTTCTACAAAAAGCATGGAAAGGATATCATTCTAGTTCAAGTGTATGTTGATGACATTATCTTTCGCTCAACAAATGAAGATTTATGCAAGAAATTCTCTGAGTTCATGCAGAAAAAATATGAGATGAGTATGATGGGTGAATTAGTATTCTTTCTTAGACTTCAAGTCTATCAAAAAGCAGATGCAATATTTATTTGCCAATCCAAGTATGTCAAAGATCTTTTGAAAAAGTTTGATATGGAAGACTCATCTCCTGCAAAGACTCCAATCTCAACAGCAACTCAACTTGACAAGGATCCAAAAGGAAAGAAGGTGGACAACAAAATGTACAGAGGAATGACTGGCTCTCTTCTCTATCTAACAGCTAGCAGGCCTGACATCATGTTTGCAACAGGGTTATGTGCAAGGTTTCAGTCTGATCCAAAGGAGTCACATTTAATGTTAGTAAAAAGAATCCTTAGATATGTGAAAGACACTCAAAATTTAGGCCTTCGGTATCCTAAAGAATTTGGTTTTGACTTGGTTGGATATTCAGACTCAGACTATGTAGGGTGCAAAATAGACAGAAAGAGCACTACAGGTAGCTGTCAATTTTTGGGAGAAAGATTGGTCTCATGGTTTAGCAAGAAGCAACATTCAGTATCAAATTCAACTGTAGAGACTGAATACATTGCAGCTGATAGTTGCTGTTCTCAGTTACTTTGGATGAGGAACCAGCTATTGGACTATGGGTTGACTCTGCAAGGAATTCCTGTCTTCTGTGACAACACTAGTGCCATACCAATTTCTGAGAATCCTGTTCAACATTTCAAGACTAAGCACATTGACATCAGCCATCATTTCATTAAAGAGCATGTGAAGGAAGGCCCAATCAAGCTAATCTATATGCCCATAGAGAAGCAACTTGCAGATATTTTCACCAAACCTTTGGATAAAAAGACATTCAACAGGCTAGTGAGTGAGTTGAGTATGTTAAACTTAACATGTTAATGTAATTCTGCTTAGTTGATCAAAAAAATTAGTTAACTAAATTTCATTGTGAATTAATGACCTCTATAGGTGTTTTGATTTCTATCACAGTGGAAATACATGATGATATTTAACTGAGAGGTTAACTAATTTATTTTTAAGAAACTTAATTCTTATGTGACCAATAAAAGATACTGTCAAGTTACTTGACAGTATGTTTTATTTATACTGTCGCATAATGATAAGTTACTGTCAAAATCTGTGAAAACTCACTGTCACATGATTAAGAAGTCTTGACAGTATGTTTTGCGGGATTAAACTTTACTGTCAAATCTTGTAAAACCTACTGTCAAATGATTGAGAAATCTTGACAGCATAATATGCGGGAATAGAACTTACTGTCAACTTTTGAAACTTACTGTCAGTATTATTTGACAGTATAGTCTTCTAAAATCCCCGCATAACATATTGTCAACAGTTAATATTAGGGTTATTCATTTATTTTATATTCTTTAACCGCTAATGTTACTGTCAAGAGTGTTTGAAATTTCTAGCGCATGAGTTACTATCAAGGAATGGAACTAGAAGACAACTGTCACATTAAATCGTTTGAAATTCTTTTCTTGACAGTTTCTTTTTCACGTCATATATATACAAACAGCTTAAATCACTCACATTCTTTATTTCTCTTCTAAACTCTGAATATTCTAACACCCTAAAATCTCTTTATTTTCTCAGCAACTTCTTCTCTAAACCGTTTTTCAATCTTCTAAACCTAAATCTAAACCTTCAATCTTTAACCATGTCTGGACCCCAAATCATTTGTACTCTTGCCCAAACCAACTTCACCACAATGGCTTCTATGGGTGAAGCTGGTGAAGCCTTCAAACCTCTTGTTGGCTTCATGAAAAACTCTTACCTTAGTCATGCCCTAACTTCAAGCCCTCATCTAGAAATTCCGAGACTATCTCAGTTCTGGACCTCTGCCGTATGTGAGGGGGAGAAAGATGATAGTTTTATATCCTTCCAAATCAGTGGTTCCTCCTATACCATTGATTCCTCTCACATCAACAAAGCTTTTCATGTGGAAGAGACTGAAGGCTCGCCATTTAAGGAGTCTGCAAGTGAAGAACAACTCGCCAAGTTCTTCAAAATGGTTGGGTATGCTGGACCCAAACTCAGTTCTAATAGTGATGAATGGTATCCTTCGGGAGGCATGGACATAAAGTACCTCAACAAAGAATGGAGCATGGTGCTAGATGCTGTTTCAAGGTCCATGTCTAGCAAAACAAGTGGTTGGAATGAAGTGCCAGCATACATCAGGAGGTTTGTACATTCCATGGTGCACAATTACAAAATTGACGTTGGAAAGCTCCTGATGCCCCTATTCAAACTGGTACTGGGAAAGAAAGAAGCCAGGAAACTGGTAATTTACTATCCTAGATTCTTTATGCTTATAATTAATTCTATTGTAGGCATAATTAATTTAGATAGTGTTCAATGCATGGAGTCCCCAACATTAAAGAAAAATACTAATTCTTTGTTAACCAGTAAACCACTTAACACTGAATTGAGTATGTTTATAATTGATTTCATGCTTTCAACTATCAATAGATTAAATTTAAAAATTGTTGGGGACTACAATGTATTTTCCTTGAGTGATGAGAATGGTGTTGACCTCTTCATTCCTAACCCACATTCTAAACCTTTTGAAGGAGTCCGGCCTTCTAGAGTCACCAAAAATATTAGCCAAGGGTCTGGTTCCTCTCAAAAGGACCAGACTTCTAAAAGGATGAGAACCACTCAACCTAGGATAGAAACCATTCCACAGATAGGTGGTGAAATTGTACTAGATGCAGCAAATAAGGTTGGTAGTCTGAACACAGAACCCATAGAGGGCCCTGATGAGCCTAGGAGAAAGAAGGCAAGGGTATCAACCTCTGTAAGCTAGACTGTGTCCTCTTAAAAGGGAACAGATCTTAATAGGGATCAAAACACATCTCTGGATGTTTCCTCTCAACAGGGGGCATCTATTGAATTTGGTCAGTCTCCCATGACATCTTGTAAAGAGTCTGCATAACAGGTTGAACACACTCAACCTGAGCCCACACTTGAAGATACTCACACTGTAGGGCTAGAAAATGTGGAACACAGCTCATTCAATTATAGTGCATCTCATTTTGTCAACTTTGAAGATCAAAATGTTGATACACTATTTCAACAATTAAATGAGACTGATCATAGCAATCCACAAGAACCTTCTACTCAAAGGGTGGAAGAGATTGATGTCACAACCTCTGTAGATGTTAATGACAAAGTTGTTGTCAATCCTTCTGACAGTAACTTCTCAACAGATGTTGTCACCTCAACAAAAGTTGATGTCAATCCTCATGACAGTAACTTTTCCAAAGATGTTGTCAACACTTAAAATCCAGACAACAACTCTAAAATGGATGCATCTTCTCAACAAAACAATGAAGATGATGATTCTGCTCTTATTTATACCCTTCTAAAGGTACAATCTAAACCTCTTGTGCAAGATGTACATGTTCAGTCTTTTGCACCTAGGATGAGTGAGGGTGTGAAAAGAAAAGGAGAGATAAAAGAAAAGAGAAGTGAGCATAAAAATGAGGGGCTGGGAAAATCCCAGGCAAAAGGAGAGGGCCNNGAAGGTTGAAATCCCTTTCACATAAGGTCACAAAACTGTCAAAGAATCTGGACATAGTAGGCATGAATCAAGTGAAGTTAGTCAACAAGATGGCCAGTTTGGAGCAAATAATGAATGAAGGATTCAAGGCTATTTTTGACAAGCTTCAGGAGTTCAATGTAAAGTTTTCAAACCCTGCAGTTGCTACCTCAACTAAGGGGGAGAAAAATACAGATGCTGAAGTATTTGCAGATAGGAGTAATAAGGAGACAACTCAAGCTGCATCTCAAGGGGAGAGTCAACTAGAATTACTATCTAGTGTGGATGCTGAGATTGCAACACAGCTTGGTGGTGATAAGGTGGAAAGACCTAAGGAGAAAGGTATTGTGATAGATGAAAGGCATATGTTTAGAAGCCTATTTGTTTAAAGAGATGGCAACTCAACTCAAACATAGAT
>QRFB01011341.1:0-28029 GCA_008931105.1 Oenanthe javanica
ACATCCATTTATAGATGTCATTTGTACTTAGAAGATTTTCAGAAGAAAATGAAACCAGAGTCTATAGATTATCAGAGACTGAAGATCATCAGAGACTGAAGTCTTTCAGAGTCTATAAAGTTGAAGCTATATTTGGAAAGTGATCAACAGAAAGGGAAAGCTTCGAAGATAAAGACATTTATATTGCATATATGATATGGGAAGGAAACTGTCAACTAATAATTAGGAATTCTATTCCTATTATAATTTGATTTTCTGTTATTTGTTGATGGGTAACTCTATATATAAACATTCTATGTAACCTGTTAAACAGTATGAGTGTTGCAGAAGGGGGGTTGAATGTAACTTGATAATTTATTACTTATCTTGCTAACAACAAACAAGAAGTGATAATATCAAGTAAGAAATATAAACAACAGTAAGCAAGTAAATGAAGAAAGGTGTTTAACTTTAAAATTTAATTTTATTAATTTTTTTGCTACAACTGACTGAAAAATATTTCCAGCTTCAATAGATACAATAACAAAAAAAATTGTTAGTATTTCTATGCTTGAGAAAATTTAAGCTCAGTTGCATTTTACTCTCTTAGGGAAAATATTTGTGAGATATGTGTATTTATACTGAAACACATATCTCACTTACAAATGTACTTTCCCTTATTCCTAGAATAAAGCTTAAAATATAAACTTCACTTTTTCTATTCAAATTTGTCTTTATTCCATTTGTAGATAAAGCTGTTCTGAGATGTACAGAAATTCTTGACTCATTGAGCATGCTTTATCTTTTTGCTTGTCTTCTCCCAAATTGCAGTAGTAGGCTTGACAGACTAGATAGAAATGTCAAAATTAATCCTTGAATTTTCACTACCTAGTCTGCTACCTGAAACAGACTGTCAGCTTCACCAAAAGGTTATTGTCAACATTTAACTTCTCTTTGGTGACAGTATTTTTAACTTCACATACTTTATTGTTAAACTTGATAGTCTTCTAAAACATGTTGTCTTCCAAAGTTACTATCAACTATCCCCGTCAAAGTTGCTGTCAGTAAAACTTGTTATTTTCGAATCTTCATTCTCCGCCAAGTTTACTGTCAAAGGAATAATTGTTGTCAATAATACTTGCTTTCTTCGAATCTTCATTCTCCGTCAAGTCTACTGTCAAATGAATAGTTGTTATCGTCTGTTCCAAATGTGATGTCACTTGAATATGTTGTCGTAGGCTTCAGTTGCAGAATGTTACTATCAATGATTTGATCCATGCTATGCATGAACACTTTGTGAACTTCTACAACATAGATCATGTTGGACTTAAATCAAGCCTAGCCTATTTAATTATCTGTCTTGTTGTAACATAGTTTGCACTTCTGTAATAGTTTAGTGATTTAGATATTCTTGTATAAAATTGCAGATAGAAGTCTACTCAGTTTGTCTTTCAATTGTAAATAAAGTCAAAAATAAAGTATGTTAGAAGATTCAAGTTGAATCATGCAATAAGACAAAGAAGACTGGTGGAGAAATAAGGAAAGCCATCTGAGAATTCTACTAAGGCAATTGCTCAGTCGAGAAGTCTACTATTCGACAAGTCAGATCTATGATAACATTTCGAGAAGTCTCAAAACACACTCAACAGCTCAGTACTCGATCGAAAAGTCAGTCATTCGACAAGTCAAGTATTGAAGTCATTCGAGTAGTGTTAATTGTGAATCATTCGAGAAGTGGGAAAAAAATCAATTCGAGAAGCTGGCAAAAGGAGCATTCGAGAAGTGGTAAAGCTGAGTCATTCGAGAAGTCACAATTTCAAATTTCTATTCGAGAAGTCTAGCTTAATCGAGAAGTCATCAAATGAAGTATTCTAATCGAGAAGTCTAGTCATTCGAGAAGTTAGACATTCATAGTCCAATCGAGTTGTCACAGCAAGTACTCAATCAAGAAGTCAACCTCTATGACTTCTCGAAATATTTTGAACAGAGTACTCAACTGCACCAAGGAGCTATTTTCAAGAAAAATTGCAGAACAAGTCAGATAATTCTGAAGCTCTGTTTTTACAAGACAAGTCAAGCCTGCAAAGATAGAGACAAGTCTACAATGAAGCTGAGAAGTCAGTCAAGACAAATGACAGAAGGTATAAGGCTGGATGTAGCAGACTGTCACAACAGTGTTAGCTAGAAATAGATATCAGTCAAATGTAAAGCATGTCTTGTCTTTTTCTAGTTATAGCTAATATGTCTTATGTGAGCATGTGCACATGACATGTTGTCTATATATTTAATGCACAGCCACATTTGATAAGTGTCTTGTGAGTTTTACAATTGTAAAATTCCCAGAACCAGAAGTTGAAGTTCAATTTGAATTTCAGATTGTAGCAAAAGTTCATTCTAATAAAATTAGATTGAAAGTTACATCTAGTGTCTATTATATTCATTCTCTCTGTTTGTTGTTCTAAGTTAAATCTGTTTAACTTGCTCAATCTTACAATCAAGTTAACAGTTGAACTAGCTCATAAGAATCAAAAGAAGGAAAATGGCTTAAAGTATACATTCACCCCCCCCCCTCTCTGTAAACTTCTAGGACTCATAATTCCTAACAGATCATGTTATTACATTTTAACAAGACAGTAACTATTGAAACTTACTGTCACCTACTTGGCTTTCATACATACTATTACAAGTGACAATTAAACATACTGTCAATATACATATAATAGTATATTTTACTTAGTTAATTTTTAATTAATCTAAATATCTTATAGTTGATTACAATGTTAACATCACAATCCCTAACATAATCTAATATTATTGTCAAAGTTTTGTGAGAGCATAGAGATAGAGAGAGTTGCTATGAAAACACAAAAAAACTGTTAGGGTTTGTGTACACCCTAGGAGAGTTTGTATTCAATATTCTTTAATACAAACACTGATATTTTTATTCTCTGAATTTTGATCTTTGTTAAGATAGTTCAAGTTTGATTCTTTTGAAATTGATTGAAACTAAGGCGAAAAGATCACACAAGTATTCAACCCCCCCTTCTACTTGTGTAACTGGGAAAACAATTTTGCTGATGAATCAGGTGCATTGCGATTTTGTCTTCCCTCTAATATTTAGAAATAAATAATCTCATATCAGATTTATAATAGTTATGAATATTGATTCATCTCAGATCAGATTTAACGAAACTATTAAAAATATATAATGATATTAATAATTCACTGAAAATACATTTTTCAGTTATAAAAGAACTGACAGGAACGCAAGAATGATCATATCGTGTATGAGATATTCTAGAAACCGACAACTGGAAAGGTTTAAGATTGTAGGTTCTATTTAATTTTGTGTTCAAAGCAATTTGTGACATATGAGTTGTCTGAGTAATATCTGCATAATATCACAAAACACGGGGATAAACAGATACACAGTAAAACAAATCCTGTGTAAAGTGAATAAGTTATGCTTGCCAGGTTAGAACATACCAGATAAATTAACGGAACCCAGGCGTCTCTGTGATGGTGTGGTTGTGCCCACCATATTGCAAACATTGTTAGTTTGTAATGCATATGAATTGAGACTTTCTGAACCATGAAGTTTAGAGGATGGTAATTGGAAGGGTTGAACATTGGATACTAAGGTATTTTTATTGGATAAATTAACTTGGGACAATGGACTTTGCTGGGTTAAACCTGAACAACATTGTACATCAATTGCATGTCTCTAAAATAAATTTAAGAGTTAACAAATAATAAACATCTGGAAAGTTGAACATACCAGACAAATTCATTCCACTAAGCCGTCTTTGCGAAGGAGTTAAACCAGATTGTGGGTTTATAACACTGTCAGATAAGCCTGCGTAAAAATAGTTTGATGGCAAAAAAGGAGTCATATTTTTGTCACACATGATTTACAGATAATGTTAAATCATCAAGAGGAAAATATTGAATGGTAGGTACATTAACACGATGAATAAAAATAAAATGGAATTTCAGAGAATACCGGTTCCAAAACTAATCTTCATTTGTGNGAAAATGGAATTTCAGAGATTACCGGTTCCAAAACTAATCTTCATTTGCGAGGGTGAAACAAAGCTCTATATATTACCATTAGCAATATTATTTTCTATACACAGAGACCATAACAAGAACTCGTTATTAAATTGAAAAACAATTAAAACAAATATAAAATTAGATTGATCCACAATGTACAGAATGGTTAATATATGTATTCTTATTTTGATCATTAGTAAGAGGAGTCTTGATCGTATTGTCTGTTTAAAAAAAAAGCAAACGATTTTAAACAAAAAACATCATTATCGCAAGCATACCTATCTGGTTCAGTTACATACTTGTATTACTAAGATTTGGATGATTGTTTTCATCACTGTTTGACTGATTGCCATTGTTACTTTGGACTCCGGAACATCTTCTCTGGGTTAAATCATAAAGAATCATTCGTTAGTATGAATACGAAGAATATTGTCAAAAACAGGGTACATGTCAACAACTTACAATTTTGCACAAAAGAAGGAGACACAAGAAGAAGAAGACACGGGTCCCAGAGGTATTCGTTTTCGACCTGTTAAAGACAAATAATAAGCCTACATAGTAATCGCAGGGATAGTGTTTGAATACGAATCGATTACCTTTGTTATCCATATGAAGATACTGATGCTAGGGTTCGAAGTAAGTCAGTCAAGTAGTAATGGAAGACATCGATCCATATTCATCTCTGCAAAGAATAAAATTCAAAATTCAAAAGTGTAACAAATTAGCATAAACGATGGGATGATTTGATGGCACAATATATGCAAAAGATATGGTATTAGTTGACTGAATTATAAAATATGGATCCGGTTCAAGTAATACCCACTAAATACATTGAGTTACATGTAAATTTTGATGGGCAATATACATGATCCAGTTGGGGGTCAAACATGGATAAAAAACATGGAGCCAGTTCAAGTATTGGGGGAAAATAAAGGAAAATCCATTGTCGTTTGCTGATGGATATTCACACAAATTACTATTTACTATATATAGATACGAATAAATCTAAATGATTTTTATTCAAAATAAAAGAGTATAAAAAGTGTAAAATGTGGAGAGAGATGTAAATGCAGGACAGTTAAGGGTAAAAATGCTACAAGGAGAAAATCGCGCACGAATATCGAGAGAGTTCATTCAGGCACATTCCGCTGCCAACGTCATTAGCCCCACACGTGACGACGCCAACTTACAAATCTTTGAAATATATAAATGCAACGTATCCTCTCCGAAATGGATTTAGGCCGTGCTGTTTGAATTTTATTATGAGTAAAGAGCACTTCGTGTACCCGCAGTTTATGTGTCAGACCACTTGGGATACCACACTTGAAAAAGTAACACGCGCTATACTGCACTTCTTAACGTCCTAACACTTTGCTGTTTTCCGTTAAATTGGACTAACGCTGTCATCGTCTCCGGTGACCTTGAACGACGGTAAAACAAAACTCAAACAAAACTTGTCAGTTTTTATACCAAAATAATTTTTATACCAAAATAACGCTAGCCTTGCCAGGAGTACGTATATAACAATTATACATACAAACAAGCAACCATGTGGCCGTAAATTGAAGAAATCCGACGAGTTTTACCGGAAAAATAATTTTCCGACGAGCTCCAAAAACAACCCATAAACACAAACAAAAATATCACTAGCATGTCCTTTCACCGATCTACGTACCCATGTAATTAGTTTATGCAACAAATCAACGGAAAAATAAATAAGAAATTCAAGTATAACCCGAAAATCATGAATTACAAATCAAGCAATTTCTAACGAAGACGGAGCACGTAATCATGTACTTCAACACATGGGATTCAATTTGGTTACTCATACGAAGAAAACTAAGTTCAGAATCATCTTCAAAAGTTGTTTTGATCTTCAAGAACACGAAGAACACCTTCTTCTCCAAAACAAAAAAACTGACGGCGTTAGTCCAATTTAACGGAAAACAGCAAAGTGCTAGGACGTTAAGAAGTGCAGTATAGCGCACGGTACTTTTTGAAGTGTGGTATCTCAAATGGTCTGACACACAAACTGCGGGTACACGAAGTGCTCTTTACTCTTTTTTTATCTATAAAACTTTCACGTCGATAAGTCGTGATCTTGAATTAGAATTAAAGGAAAGGTGAACGAAATTTTTTAAATTATATTTCAAATTTTTTAAAAGAGAAAAATAAAAGATGGAAAAATATTTTTTTTTAAATTCTTTTCGAAAATTATATGGGGTTGAAAAGAGGAATTCTCACAATTTTTTAAAAAATTTCCTTTATATCATTTTTTTCAATATTTTTTCTCATCTTGAAATAAAACTTAAAAGCATAATAAAGAATTTTTTTTCTTCTCTTCTCTCTTATACTCTTCTTTAAAAAAATAAAGATACAATATTAATCTATATTATATTATTATAGCTGAAAGATTAAAAAATTTGGTTCAAGATGAACCATAGAAAAGATCTTAATCGTCTAATTCGAAATGAACCATAAAAACGATCTTAACCATTCAATTTTAATAAAATCTAATTTTAAAAAGAATATATATCATACATACAAATCTAACCCCCGTAGTCCTCATGTTATACAACTCATCACGGATAATATTATATTCTATTTAAATTATATTCTATATTTTCTATTTTAAGAATCCTACTTATCCTATAATTTTTATTTAATATATCATTAAATTTTATGAATATTAATATATAAATATCATTGTATAATAACATACAAATGTAACACTGATAGTTCTCCTTTTATACAACTCCTCACGGATAATATTATATTATATTAACATAAATTCTCAACGTTATAAAATTTTATAGTAAATATCAATAAAAAATAATATAAAAAATAAATTTACCAAAATATTAGTCATCCATGTCATGTTTCGCACGGGTTATAAGCTTCTATTTGTATAAGATTATATATATTAATCTTAAATTTGTCGTTAATAAGGACACAAAAAAGAAAGTATCAAAGGAAAAGCTCGATGATAAAAACTACTCTTGTTACCCCGACCCAAAAAATCATATAATAATTTAGATAAAATTTCTATTTTACGTTATTACACATGGGATATAATTAGTTTATATATGATTCAAGTTATGAACACTAAAAACAAATATAAATAACTGTATATGCTATATATATATTTTTAGTTTAATGACATGAGTAATAAATCATAAAATTAATTGTAAGATATGACAATGTAAAATAAGTTTTAATATATATAGGGAACAGGTTCGTTTAAAAATTAAAGAATAATGAAAGTGCAACATTTGACATTTGAGTTGCAAAATTGTGGTCCTTTTACATACTCGCAAAATAAAATTTATTTTAATGAAAAAAAGCTTCCTAAATTTATTGACATTTTTTTAAACTAAATTGAATTTTATAAAATAAAAAACATTTACATAACTTTGTCACAAAATTACTCAATACAAAAGTAAATGATTCGACCGGTCAACGTTAGTATATTTGTGGCATATTTAAATTATTTAATAAATAATTTATAAATAAAAAATTAATGTCGGGAAACAAACGGGCCACCCCATAAAATTCGGGTTTGAAAGGATCTCCTAGCCATATGCATGTATATTGCATTGATTTTTTCTAATCACTTTCATGTTTCTTTTTCCTTGGCATCTAATTCGCTTAAACTACTCTCTCTGCAAGAAAGAGTTCATTTTGTTTGCCTGTTTTTATTGTATAGTTAGAATTTAATTTAAAGATATATATGCAAAAATACAGGCAGGAGAGAAAAAATGTTGCAGAGAGCTGCAAGCAATGCATATTCATGGTGGTGGGCTAGTCATATTAGAACTAAACAATCTAGATGGCTGGAACAAAGCATGCAAGGTAATGTTCTGACAACTTATGAGTTTTAAATCATACATGCATGCACATTTTTCAAGCTCTGTGTGTGTTTTGTTGATGGAGGAATTTGATAACAACAAAATATGAGATGAGGTTCATTGCTATAATCAAGATCTAGGATTGTGTTTTTTATCTTGAAAAGTCATCGGAGTGTGATGGTTGTTGAATATTGGGGGCCGAGAATGCTAGGGTTTTTTAGTTGTGGTGGCTCTCAACGTCTAATGCTTAACAATGTGCCTACGTACCTTATTTATAATAGGGGATCAAGTCCACGTAGTTCTTGCTGAAATAGAGGCCCGATAAGAAAAGGCAAGAGAGACCTACTTGGAAGAGGTCTCCATATTAAGGCTTGTTTGGGTAGGTCAAAGCTCAGTATAAGGCCCAAAAACTTCATGAATCCGACATTGACCCGGAAATCGTGGGCTCTAGTCGGTCCACTACATCTATTTCCCGAATACCTTGACTGGAGGCCAGCACTAGAGCCACCTTGAATGTAGGACGCGTCCTAAACCCCTAGACGAGGGCAACCGCCTGAGTACAGGGAAAAGACAAAGTTAGCAGCACATCATAACTCCCCTACGACGGCAACTCGAGGAATATGAAGTTATGACCTTCAATTGGTATTGACAGAGACAGATAGCGGAGAACCTTCAAATTAATCCTGCGGCACAGGGCCTTCAATAACAGCAACAAATAATCCACCCGAACAACTATAAATTCAGCCTAATAAATATTAACCCATCACAAATAACACATGCTGAAATTTGGGCATAACATATTTTTTTTAATGTTAGATGATATATGAAAATCTGAATATTAGGAATGAATCAAGGAGGCTTACTTTTTTGTTATATGCAACCATAAATCTTGTGTTTTTTTAAATCAAAACAATGCAAGAAAAAAGACTTTAAGGTAACTCATTGAACATTTTTATGTTACAGATGTGGATGAGAAGGTGGAATATGTCTTAAAGCTCTTTGAAGAGGATGGAGACTCCTTTATCCAGAAGGCAGAAATGTACTACAAAAGGAGGCCTGAGCTGATAGAATTCGTTGAAGAAGCTTATCGTGCTTATCGAGCTTTAGCAGAAAGATATGACAAGCTGTCAACCGATTTACAGAAAGCCAACACCACAATCGCTACCTGTCTACCAGAACAAGTTCAGTATTCTATGGATGACGACGACGACGATGATGATTTTATTCCTGGAAAACCTCCTAAAAACTTCCAACAGGGGCCGCCGCCTCCAAATGTTCCTAAGGTTCCAGATGCTCCAAAGTCCCCTCAACCCTTGAGGGGATTTGTAACAGATACCTCAAAGAAAATTCCACAGAAGACAAAACCAACATATACTCAGATTAAACCTAAGCCACCTCCCAAGTCTGGTTTGACAAAGGCTGAAGCATTTGAAGAGATTATTAAGCTTCAGAAAGATATCTTAGAATTGCAGACTGTGAAGGAATTTGTAAAGAGTTCTTATGAAAGTGGAATTGAGAAGTACAATGGAATTGAGAATGAGATTACAAAGAAACAAGATAAGGTTAGTAGGTTGGAAGAGGAGTTTAGTATCAGAACCCTTATTGAAGATAATGATGCAAGAAATTTGATGGCAAAAGCAGCACTAAAATCTTGCCAAGAGACACTGGCTCAGTTGCAAAGTAAGCAAGATAAGTCTAATGAGGAAGCTAAGGCAGAACGCCAAAATATTGAAGAGGCTTGTCGAAGATTGAATTCACTTAAACAAGAGTTTTTCCCTGATGAAACTGACGATGAAAGACTGGTTCAGCATTATGATCCAGAGGTGCTAGCTGGAGAGTTTAAAAACATAAAACAAGATGAGGTTGGCCCTGAGGGACGGATATTGGTGGCACTTAGAGATAAGATAAAAGAAGAATATGATGCTAAATCTATCACCGTGACAGAAATGGTTCAGAAGATTGATGATCTTGTAAGTAAGGTGATCAATCTGGAAAGTTCAGTTTCATCGCAGACTGCTTTAACTGACAGGCTGAGAACAGAGGCAAGTGAACTTAACACAGACATTCAGCACTTGGAAGATGATAAAGCAACTCTGGCAGATGACCAACACAATTTGAGCAATAGAGTAAAGAATTTGGTGGATAAATTTAAAGGACTTGACAATTTAAACCAGAATGTTGTAATTTACAACACTAACCTTCGAGCACATTTCAATGAGGCTCATAGTAGCCTTGATCAACTATCCGAGAATCTTCAAAGTGTAAAGCCAGATGAAGAGGAAGAGCAGACACAAGAAGCACTGGATGGCAAAAACCAGGAAATATCAGGCGGTGACAGTATAATGAGCTCCAGTGCTTTAAGGACAGAAGAAATAGAAGATACAACTAAACAAAGTGAAAGAGCATTACTTGTTTTGGATCAAAATAGTGAAGATGAAGAAAAAGATGACAAATCTGACAAGGCAGAAAAGGAAGGTCTGTCCCAATCCACAGAGAAGTCAACCAATGTCGAAACCTCAAACAAAGACGAAGAGTCTGAGGAGGAGCTAAACTGGCCACAGTTGCTCTTGAATGGTTTGGAAGATAAAGAAAAGATTCTTATGAAAGAATACACTACAATTTCAAGAAACTACAAAGAAGTCAAGAAGAAACTTCTCGACCAGGAGAAGAAAACTGATGCCCTCTTTGAAACAACACTGCAAGTAAGAGAACTGAAAAGTGCTGTTGCTAAGAGGGACCAAGAAATTCAGTCTTTGCGGCATAAATTGCAAGAAAACACACCAGAAGGAAGTAACTCAACTGAAAGTGAAGAAGCACATCCTCCTCCGGAAGATGAAGTGGAGGTAGAAATCGAGACTTTAATCAATCAACCTAAACCACTCTCACCAGTTGAAGAAAAGCTTAGGAGCCAGATTGATTCGATACTTGATGAGAATCTTGATTTCTGGTTAAGGTTTAGTGCTGCATTTCAAAAAGTACATCAATTTAAAAACGAGATAAAAGATTTACATGATGAGATATCAACATTCCAGACAAGGGAAGCAAAGAAAGCAGAGAAAAAGTCGAACACATCAATGTCTGATTCTTGTGAAGTTAATGCTGATCTTAAATCAGACGTGTGTGCAATATTCAAGCATCTTAATGAGATAAAGGCTGAATTAAAAGTATGGTTACAACAAAGCGAATCATTGAAAGAAGAACTTGAACGTAGATTCTCATCAATATGCAACATTCAACAAGCAATAACAGCTGCTTTGAATGAAGGTGCTGAGGAAGACGAGATAACATTCAGTAGTCATCAAGCTGCAAAGTTTCAAGGTGAAATTTTAAACATGAAGCAAGAGAACAATAAGGTGAATGAAGAGTTGCAAACAGGCATAGATCATGTATTTTCACTCCAAGCTGAATGTGAGCATATAATAAGAACGTTGGATAATGAATTTGGACTAACAGAAAAGGCAGCATTAAGGAATACTACCAGGCCTCGGGTCCCTTTACGCTCATTCATATTTGGTGTTAAAGAAAGGAGGAAGAAGCAATCAATTCTTTCTTACATGCAACCTACAAAGAAGTCTAACGCTTAATGTAAACTTTTCATATGAGATCTAGCTAGATAGAGCAGAATAGTTAGTTCTTGACATTTTTGAAGTTCCATATATCCAGCTAAAACTTTTTCACACTTTTCTATTTCCTCAAACGACATGCACAGCAGCAAAATTTTTGAAAAAAATAATAATTTTGTTTTATGAAGTATAAACTCTACAACACACATTTATCTATGATATTCATTAATTCAATCTTACATTCCGTTCTACATGTTTAAACTACAACTATACCTTCCTTTGAAAGATGAATTTAAAACATAAATTATAAGTGCTTATCTCTTTCATAATCTGACTAGTTCTAGAACTCCAATTACGACCATATATTGAAGTATTGATGTTACGTTTGGAAATGCAGGTTTGACAGACTGCATTATTCCAGGACACGACAAGACAAATCCTTGATGGATGAGATCAATCTTAATCCTCCTCACAAATCAGAAGTGTACAAAATGAATTGTAATACTATATTTCTTATATAAAGCCCATACATGCAATGTGGTATATACTATACTAAGTTTGAGAACATGGAATCATTGGTATCATGGCTTTCTGATGTATGAAGCTAAATACATTTGAAGGAATATTGTTTATTTATTCTTATTCTACAAAAGAAAAAACTACAATTGTACCAAGTGAGAATCAACAAGAACAAAACACTGAATTGTTGCTAAAGCACTTTGTGCCTTTGGTTTCGGTGTGACCAGATCTTGCATTATGAGGAGATATGTTGAGTCTGTCGATTATGCCCATCTGAGGGGCGTTAATATTTACTTTAGATGAACTTAAAGCCCGCTGCATACCCCATATGGCAAGTGGCCTCATGTAGACTAGAGAACGAAAATGCCCATCCATTGTCCAGGCCTCTGGAGTTTGAAAAGCATATCTGCAAATGCAGAGGTATATTTATGAATCCACATAGCAGCAAAAAGAAGATATCTTGTGCAACACAGAAGTATAAATCGATTTCGCGGTGCAGATGATGCAGCATGATTAAGGTTGTAGTAAAAATACACACACACGTGCATGTGTCTTTGTAATTGTAATTTGTAAGAATGATTGTTTACACTTTAGAAAAATCATATGGACTTACCCAAATCCATCATCTGACCACCCTGCAAGGAATATACCCTCTGCGGTCGTGAAAGCCTGTTCCTTCATGCCAGCATGAATCATGGTAGCTGCAAGACCATAGGTAACCCCTGCCCATACTTCACGGGATTGCATGCAAGTTTCATCCACCTTCCCGTCAGGATGCATTCCGTTCACAGCACCCATCTTTCCTCCCCTCACTTTCATAACATTGAAATCATAGATCTTCTGGAGGGAACTGCGGATCTTTAAATCATCAAAGAGATTTGGCAATCCTGAGGATGACGTGTACCATTGTCCAGCCAGTTGATCAGCTTGGATCGATTTACTATTACTGCTTGATCCACTGTCATAATTAAAATACAACCCATTCCAGAGTTTTTCTTCGAATATTGATCTGGCTTTCACAAATTTGCTCTTGTATTTTTCTGCAACAGACCTGTCACCTAGTTGCAAAGCCATTGCCACTGTAGCTTGAAGTGCAGAAACCCATAAACAACCACAGTAGGCACTAACACCATGCACTGTCCAAGTATCATAAGTTTGATCTGGGAATCCATCATTTTCAATAAGACAATCTCCATCCCTGTCAAATTGTTCCATGTACTCCATTGCAGCGCAAACAGCAGGCCATACATCAGCTCCAAATGTCAAATCTCCTGTTGCAGCAAAATCTCTATACACCTGGAGAACAAATTTAGGATTCAGATCCTTCCATTTGCTTGTGTCATGTATATTGTATGCATTCATTTCAAGCCAAGGGTCATGAGTTCCAAGATCATGAGGAACTGCTCCTCTAACCTTTCTAATACCCCAGTTTCCCTCAGCCAGAAACTTAACTTTTCTTCCATCTTCGCATAAGACAGCTTTTGCAAATTCCCGCTGGATACTGAGTTCTATTTTGGGGAACAGCTCAAGAAGTGCAAAAGATGCATAGAAATGAACGTCGTATGTACACCACATAACGTACTCAATGCCTTCCAGATACAAGAACCTACCCACGTCATCATCATTCACCGGATCTGAAAACCTAGAGGGGCATTCAAAGTGGTCTCCGTCACCTTCTTGAGAATTTGCTGAATCATCTTCATCAGAACATCCCAAACGAGTGCCTTCGCTGTCATCTGCTGAACCAGTTCCACCGATGCTATCATAATCAGATAGTTTTGTCTTTTCAAGACCTCCATCTTGCTGTCTCTTCACATTTACTTCAGTTACAGTAATATGTGTAATATCTGCCATTTTTGTAGGAGGGAGATCACGGCCAGTGTTTGCAGCAGATACTAGAGAGTCTGAAGGAAAAGACAGATAGTTCTTGTTCAATCCAACATGATTTAACACAAATGTAATAACTTGCAGAGAATGAAATCAATTGAGGATGACTAATTATCAATGTCATTCAAGACGGGTGGCTAAATACAACACACTTATATCTGCACCACTAGAAGCGGTACAGCTCTTAGCGACATGCACCAACAAAATGTCCACCATGGCACCATGCACAATATACTCAAGTTATAGCTATTATTAAAAAGCGGATTCATGCAACTATCACAAGATGAGAGATAACATTGGTTTCCTTTAAGATGCTACAGGAGAAGCAGACAGGTGTCTGCAATTTGTAAGGACAATGCAATCAAGTAACTTGTTAAAGATGCATACCGATCCAAACCGTTCCACCAGAAACCAAAAAGTAGAGCTCATTAAATAAAGTAAATTTGTACCTGAAAAAAAATAAGAAATTCATTATTTATGGATTAATAACTTTTTTCAATGAAAATTGTGAGTGTGCCACAGTTTGATGAGGCCACTTTAATTCTTCCTCTCACATATTAAGTGTAATTGTGGAATCTTAAACATGAAAGGATCATGCATCATACATAAAAAGATGTTCACAATACGAAAAAGCTTTAATATTAATATCAGACTTGGAAGAAACAAAAAGAAAATGACAGCTTCCGCATGTACAGATACATGAAGTCGAGCTTTTTTATTTTAGTAACACATAAACGATCTAGATATTTACATAGCATGATGATATTTTGCCAAAATCATACTGAAAAATATGTGTGCTTGCAGGCTTGTGGTCAATGTAAATTTAGGTGAAGCAAGCAGAGATATCAAGTATGTATACAAGAAATTTTACAGAAATAAATAATGACAGATTAAAATTTGAGACTATTGTTTTACCATTCTGGTAAACTCTCATCTGCGAGGACAGGACTTTGCCAACTTTCAATTTCTTCTTCCCATCGATTATAATCTGATCAAACATATTATGAATATTATCAGCTCATAAAGTCATATATTCCTGCTAAGCTTACTGACATCACAACATATGCATGAGGCTCTGAATTTGATAGATATCAAACATACACAAACTACATACTTCTAAGAGCATCATGGACCAAGTCAGAAGCAGCTCTTTCAGAATTTCCAAAGTACTTTGTATACCTCCTACAGAAGATAAAGTAATATTTTCAGTTTACAATGGTGAAATGCAAATTGTAGCTTAGAAGGCCACCATACTCTATAGAATTCCATGTGTTTTATTTGCAGATGCAGGTAATCGCTAACTTATGCAATAAAAAAAAGCCATGTGCTTCTTTGGATTCTTATAGACATAGAAAATAATTAGGATTCAAAATTGTAATTTCAGGTTGTAATAATATCTTGGTGTATTATATGGACTGATACATACATTTCTTTCGAATATCCCATACAACCATAACCGACCAAATTCATAATATGAATAAGCAGAATAATTATATGCATTTAAAATTACCTACTGTAAGATTTCCCCTTGCAAAATTTAACTTTTGGTGATGACCATGCAAGTGCAAACGCAATGGTGCATTTTCCATGAGGCTCAATTATTGCTGAAGCAGAAATTGCAGCACAATTCGTCTCTCCAGGTGATGAAGGCATAGTTGGTCCAGCATTGAAGTTATCTCTCTCAAATTGTCCATTCTTAAGTTTCATTGACAAGTTAGTGTTGATAAAAGTTAGTGTTGATAAAGTATTTAGGTATTGTTGAATTAGTTATAGAGGTAGATGTTTTGAGGGACAAGAACAACTCAGTTAATATCTTACCTGTACCATTTTATCCCACATGTCTTTTGCAGTAGGACAGCTTCCTTGGGACAGGCCAAATGATGGCAAGACAGTAACAGTAACGTTCTGTGTTTCACATGCAGCAATGGCATAAGTAACAGGATGGTGTCCTTTTGCAGTCCTACAAGCAACAAGAAACTTCCATCAGGATATGTAAAGTCTTACATCACATTTTTAGAAAGTAATTTGTTAATATATGTCAAATGAGGACATAAATATAAAATTTGTGTATATACTATCAGCCCATATCCCATAACAAACACACGTTCATATACCATCAAATGTATTCAACCCTTCTAAATTACTTGCAATCAATTTAAATTTATCAGAGCATCTTTGCACAAACAAAATTTTCATATAAGGATTTTACAAGGACAGACATGACAACTTTTCAAGGAAATAGGTGTTCTGGTCAGGCACAGATGTACATGAGAAGTTTGTGGCGGTGCTTTATAATTCAAGAAAATGCAGTCATTACATGACTGTGAGTGTGTAGTTCTAAACTCTTACTATTTCTATATGCAGTCACTAATGTAAACATCAATGCATCTGTACACGACTTCAGTCAGTTTAGTGCCAAAATATAGAGTAGAAGGCAGAAGGTACGTGATTTCAAGCTCAGTATATAATTGCCACATTTCATTTGGGGGGCGGGGGTCCTCCTTTCTTTTGGTGATTCAGTTTGATTATATCATCAATCTGCATAAACCACTTCTTTATAATTTAAATAACAAGATTGTGTTGGTAGAAACAATGGCTTGCACCAACCAACCAAAACAAATCTAGAAGTGGCATTTTAGAGCTCATATCACCGCCCACCAAAAATCCTAGAGTCAGGAGGTCAAAAAGTATTTAGTCTACAGCCTTACAATATTTTAACCAGGATCGAACCCAAGACAAAACTTCAAACAAGCGACTACAGTAGGATTGTTCTAAATCAACATCTGTCGCACATTTATTCCGCATAATATTTATTAACCTAGCATCTCTTGGGATTTTGCTCATAAACCGCTTTCTTAGTGTTGCGGGATGAGAACTTGGGGGACCAAATACTCTTTATAATCAACTCTGGGCGTTCACTTTCACCAAATAAACTGAAATAACCCAAGGAAATATGCAAACCAACCGTCATATATAGCTTAAAGGTTCAAAAACTTGCTTGTGATGAAGCAAAACGCCAGAGACTCCATCTTCACCACTAAAAAAAGAAACGAAGAAATTGACAGAAGGCGTCAGAATCATATCAAATCATAAAGGATCTTCATGCATATAATGTCTATCCATGCATACTTACATGAAAGGCTCGTTTACATGATCTCCAGAAAGGTGTGAATCTCCTCCTATAGAATTCTGTTGAAACAACAGTGTCATGTCAGACACATTTCCCTTGCCAGTAGAAGAAGCTGCAATAGTAAAACAAGCTTACCGCCCACGTAAAGAGAAGGCTGACATTTGCCCTTTCCTTCCCAGTATTCACCAACTGAAACATAAGCAAGTATGAGCCTCTTAGCAAAGAATGACTACATAATATATTGAGGTTATTTAGATATATGCATTGAAATGCTTGATATATATCAAAAGGACCCCTCTAGTTCAGCTACACTGATGAATACAACACAACAAATACTTCATGTTGGCATCTTAGATGATTAATCCAATCCCGTAACCGTCCTACTATACATAATCTATTTTAATCAGCGAGATACTTAAGTAACAGTAGACATCCAATTCAAATGAAAACATCAATGTGCCACATTGACAATCCGAATACTGCCATACATAAATTGTCCAATTATGAAAGCAGATGAACCCAACTGAACTTTAGTAATAAAATCCTCTGCTTGAAAAAAGATATTGAACTATTAATATGACAATATTCTTTTCACGTATAAGTTAAACTTGCTTACAGTGTAGACAAACACGGTAGTAGGAAGACTGCTATCTCGATAATTATGTGGTATAAATGGTGATATTTGGCGACAACAGATTTTCAGCTCAGGATCTGGCTCACCTGCAGGTACAAAAACATAACTTTAAAGGTTCATATAAACAAAATATATAACATTTTAGCTGAAACCAGTAAATTGATACCGTCATATACTGTCCATGCCCTTGGAAATAGTGCGTGATATGTTGAATGTTGACCACTTAAATTCCATCCCCATGATGAAATACCTTGATCGGAAGGTTTCCTGCAATGATAAGGACAGACTTGTAGTTAATAATCCCATTCTTTTCCTAGGTAGTTCAAGTCTTTTTGCAGCCACACAATTATATACTAGTGAAGACAGTTCTATCAAAAAACAATAAAAGTTTTTTAGGTTACATTAGACTAGTTGGTTCATGCAAAGAAAGTACTTGATTTTGTGCAACTCGATTTACACCTACAGTGATTACAGTTCAATGAGTTCATTATAGAATTTAACCTTAACTGAAGCAAATTCCAATCCATTCCCGGTGTGAATTACCAATAACTAAAGTTTATCACAGACCATTTACAATTCATACCTTGAATAAAGTCAAAGAACTGAGTATTATATAATCAGATTTAGACTAATAAATTCTTGAAGAGATGACTTGGACGTGACTCCATACAAAACACAAACTCACAGTTTGAGATATTTTTAATTGAAAAAAAACCCGTAATTAACATACGTAAGATATTATGTACTCATTTTCTAGGTTTTCTTCACAGGTAAATTGTAGATACCCCATAACTTACAATTACCATGGAACTGAGCAACAGCAGCAGAAAAGCAAAAGGGTTCTAAGTAAAGGACACCAGGGGGGGGGGGGGAATAAGTATAAGAACTTCATGAAATATCCCTTACCCTAATCCGTCGTGTTTGCCCGGGGATAAAACAGATGCATATTGTTTGGCTCCACCATCACGAGAAATAAAAACCTGTGGTTCAGATTATGAATCAGAAATCATCTGTAAGTATTACTTTAATACACTGCAATATTGCAGATAAGATGATATCAAGATTAACACCGAGTTGTAATTAAAGCTCACTTGAAGTCTTGAAGATATATATATACGAAAACAAAAAACAACAAATTGAAGAGGAAAGTATTACAGAGAATTGGTTGGCCATTATGGGAGAAGCATCACAAGTACCAGGAACAATTTGAAAATTTCTGAACTCGCCTCTAAAACCTCTAGTTATGCTACCGCTTCTGTAGTGTAAAACAGATATTCTCATCAGGAGGAAAAAACATGTCACTAAATAGTAATGAGTAAACGGTTAACTTTAGAACCAATTCTTACCCCATCCCTCCAAGGGGAACCCCTTGTGATGCTGATGGCTTGCAACTTATACGAGTGAATGGATCAATAGGTGCTTTCTGTGCAAATTCAAAGTAATATAATTTCCAATTAGAAGGGAACTTCCTTTTGACAGGATATACCTTCCCTTCCCAACTCTAAATAAAAGATACAGCACAAAAGAATTCACAAATTTACCCTTCCATGAGAAGCCTCTTCCCTCACATAAGACCACAGGCGCAAACCAAGTCGAACCTAAAGGCAATATTCATGCTATCAGGTTCAGATAGTATATGTAATAGTTTTCAATGATAAACACAATCTAAAAGAACGTTTGGTCGATCATAGAATATAAGATAGCCAGATAGGATCACTACCATCTTTACTGCTTCCCTGAACGTAACACTGAATTCCTTAAGAATACTAGCATGGCTGTTTAATTTCCTTCTCCATGCTTGTACTGGTGGGGCAGCACTATCAAAATCAAGCTACAGTACAAAAGTCAGGACCAGTTTGAAGAGTACAAGTAATCTTAAAGCGTGCCATATTTATGTAATTATACACAAGAGTAAAGCTGAGGAAAAAACACCTCCCTTCAAAACCCAAAAACCAACAACGGAAAACCTTCATACTTTAGTAGCTTCAAATATAGCAACATACTTTCTTGATTAGTCAAGAATGGATAGCTAACATACTTTAAAAAAAATTAGCAGCCTAAATTNTGTAAGAGGCAAACAGATTATGATGACCTTCATTGTAGCTTCAAATATAGCAACATACTTTCTTGATTAGTCAAGAATGGATAGCTAACATACTTTAAAAAAAATTAGCAGCCTAAATTTAAGACACGGACATTACAGACTAGTCAAGTGCCTATAATTTTAGAAACTATACTATTACGACTCTAATGCAAGTCTAAAGTCATGCAACAGAAAATTTTACCACCGGATATTTAAAACTCCACACATAGTATTTTGGTTAGTCTAAAGTAACTATTTTTGGAGTCATTTGATATTTTAATTGATCACCTATAATTTTATCTCTAAACTAAATACACAGTTCATAATCTGGCAAAATTTTCTTGCACATGGTTTTTCTACTACTTTCATGTATCTTTTTACCAGAATATTTTTGGTGCACTTTTCATGTCGATTAATAATATATCAGTAAAATACATAAAATTTGATGCTTTTGCACCTATCCTTATTTTCAATGTCCCAATACCTATCAACCTATGTCATCTAATGGAGAATGCACGATCAAATAGAAATGATTCTGAGAACAAGGGACAAAAACAAGCTTATCCACCTGAGTAATTAGTTAAAGATCCTGAAAGAACAAAACTTAACTAGAGCTTCAAACTATCTTAAACTCCAAAAGTGAATATACAACTGAAGTCATTAGACTTGATCCAAACATTTTTAAAAACCAAAACAAGGTACCAAGCAAATGCATCACTATATCAACTGCTTACAAACCAATCTTAGCAACCAATTATATGCTATATTGCTATTCACTAAGATCGAGTTTTTCCTACTATTAAAACTAACATGTTACCAATATCCCAAAACCTTGTCACTTACTTCTATTTTCTCATTCTGGATTAAATGATGATTTCCGAAACTAAATTCTATTACTTGCACCCATAACCTATATACTTTCTTAATATGCTTGGAAACTGCATTCAATAAAACTTAAAAATCATAAAACCATACACACAAAACAACAAGATTCTACATAAATGGCTTTTCATATTCATAAATGAAATACTATTCATAATGAAAGCCTTACCAATTGCAATGTTGCCCTGTGTACATACTCTTCAGGTGGCCATGAATTCTTCCTTCTATGAAACAGAGGTCCACTAACCATATTGGCTATTTATAACAATATTATTATTATTATTGTTATATATATAGTTATAGTTATATATAACTCTCCTCAAATCAAACTCACATTCATACTAAACCATACACATACATTTCATATAAGTGCCTTCAGCTCAAAAACAGAGATCAAAGATTACAGCAAAAGCAAAAAAGATACCTTATCTTCCTCTCAAAGATCTTAAACCACAATCTTTTCAAAAAACAATCAAATGGGTGGCTTAAAAATCAATTTTTTTCTTACTTGGATGCTTAAAAATCGAATCTTTTTATATTTCCACTAAAATTGGTGCAGAAAAAAACATGGGTTTTTAAAATGCAGATATTTGGCCACCAGAATCAAGATTTGATGTGGGTCTGATTCAAGATAATGATTGAAAGATTATGAAATTGATTTGAATTTAATTTTTTTAAAGAAAAGATTGTGAATTTCAATAAAATTGGATGCGTAAGAACTAAGAAGGAGATGATGATTCGACACAGCTGTGGAGGAAGGTGCCTCAGCTAATGCCAGGTGTTACTTTACTAATATTATATAATAAATTGATATAATTTATTAAATTATTTTTCGACAAACAAGTTAAATTTTAATTTAGGCATCGAGACTACCTTACCTCTCAACATTCGTTATCCATGATTTTATTTTACTAAATAAATTAATGGCTTTTTTGAAAAATATTAAAAATATATATATATATATATATATATAATACATTTATTTTATTTTATATTTTACAAAAATACCATCTTTAAAAAATTTTAAAAAATATATAATTTTGCAATCAATACAATCTGATACAATTAAAATCAACTTCAAATGTAGCCACGAGCAAATTCAATTTGTTTTTCAAAAAAAAAAATTTATTCAATTGCACTTGGTTACAAATTATAATAAAAAAAATTATTTGGTTAATTTTAGTTGCAAACTGTATTTTTATAAAAATATAAAAAAATTGTAAAAAAATGTTTAAAAAATAATATTTTTGATAAATATTCATAAATTAACAGGGATTTTTTTTTTAAATGAACAGACCTATATATCTGTTGAAATACTAATCAACCGAATACTTATTTTTTAACATTTATATTTTGTTAATATTGATTTATAAATTGTGCAACGACAAGCATTTTTCAAATATTTCATTAGAATTTTAATTTATTTTTAATATTTGTGAAAATTATAAACCTTAAATTTCGTTATTTGCAATTTGATTTCTCATTACCTCTTTTAATGCGTATAATTATATGTATTCTTAATTTTGTCACTATTCTCAATTTTAATAAAAAAATTATATTTTAACAAACAATTAATCAAATTCGAATAATGAATAATTTTTAGTATATTTATGCATAGTCAATAATATAAAAAATTAAATTTTAATATATGAATAATTTAATTCGATTCCTAAATTTTTAATTGTTGTTTAAAGCAATAATACAAGTAATTTTATTGACAAAATTCGAATTATTATTTTTAATATAGTTTAGATATTAAAATAAAATATTTATTATTATCATTTTTATATCAACCGTTTTTTATTTAATTTAATATACAACTGTATTTATTTTATAATACATGTAATTATCAAGAAATATTTAAAAAAAATATTTACTCTAATTTTGCATAGGAAAGGACTATGACAAGCACACTGTATACAGTGCATGTAGATGTAGATGTAGATGTAGATGTAGAGACCCGATCGGATAAAAAGAGGCACATAAGTTTGGGGGAAGAAGGTGAAAAATAGATGGGCAGAGCCTAGATGTGATTGGTGAGTCAATAGAAACCAAAGAAAGTGATGGCTGGTGATTTGTGAAAGGAATGGCGGTGGATTAAATAAATAATTGGGTTCCCACATGCAAGTTAGGTCAAGATTCCACAACCACAGCTATTGTTTTGGACCTATTTCATCACCATTTTCACATTGTACTTTTATCCCTGCTTTCAATATTATTTAGATTTAGACAGAGATCTTCAACTCGTTCTTTTTTATGACATTATTTTGTTGTCCTAAACTCAAAATGCGGGTTAAGCATGGTTGTTTTTGTGTGCAAATTCTTTAATCATGTTTAGTCGTTATAACATTGTTCCCCGCACATCATTTCCTTGTAACATTCAAATTCAAATAATATTTACGGAAGATTATCTTTAATTATATGAATAAAGTTTAATAAAAAAATTTATCTAGAATAACATTGAAATCTTAGATTTTGAAAAATATTTTCAATTTGCAATGTAAGGTTTGAAGGTCAATATTTCAAACTTTTTTGTCTCATGAATATTCAACAGCTTCTACGGCTGCCTATTAATCTTCAAATCTTTACATCAACTCATATTAATATTGATCGTCTACTTTGTCGCATGAAGTTGAGGGGGAAACTCTTGCTTTCGAACAAACCGGAGAGCATATAAATATTTTAAGGGTCATGATCCTTAACAATCGCATGTCAGACACTAGTTAAGTAACATACTATTTTGTAATTGTTGGATCGGATAATAAACCACCAGTTAAGTAACAAACTATTTTGTAATTGTTGGATCGGATAATAAACGGTTATGATTTTAATTTTTTTTATCCCTTTTCGCGATTAAAAAGCGCGAAAAGGCTGTCTTTCCGTACTTTTCAATCACGGAACGACTGTTTACATTAAATGACAACCGGAAAAAGAACAAAATGACATCCCTTTTCACGGGAACAAAATGACATCCCTTTTCACGGTTAAAAACTGCGGAAAAACGTCACTCTCTGTTTGTTTTTATCCACTTTGATTTTATATATAAATTGGTAGTGGTGTATTGAGGTACAAGCACAGTAAGGTCAAAAAGATCAGTTTATTGTGTAGGTTTTCTTGCAAAAAGTTAAAAAGGTACAACTTACCTGTCAAAATATTTTCCGAGTACCGTTTTTCACACTTGTATAATATTATTTATCATTATTGAGTGTATTTGTGTTTTTATTTGTCCATATTTTTAAATATTTTAAATAAATTGTGATCAAATTGATAACATTCTAATCGAAATTATATATATTTTATTTTTGAAAAAATTATAAAATTACATAATTAAAGATATATTTAACTAATTTTAATACATAATTTTCAGTTATTAAAATATATAAAATCAATTTTTAATCAAAATTTAAATAATTTAATCACAAAGAATTTAAATTGAACCGTTAATTTGGGATTAGAAGATAATTTTGAATTTGGTAATTGAATTTATAAGGGGTTGATTTTGAATTGTACAATATAATTTAAAATACAATAATTTTAGAATATTTTTGAAGTGATCAAGTTTTATATGTCAGTGATATATTTTTTTTTAAAAAATTATATAATATGCTACATATTTTAAATTATGTTATTTCCAGCTCTAATATGATTTGATATAAAAAAAATTGCATGGTTATTACTCTTACATAAATAAAAATAACATAATGGGCACCCAGCTAGTTGGTAAAAAGAAAATTAACTTTGATTGGTAAAGAATGCTTCATTGTGCAGATGAGGTTTGACTGTAGTGTGATAAAAGTAAACAAAAAGAGAGACATCTTTCCGCAGTTCCACGGAAAGGGTGATGTGATTTTATTCTTTTTTCGGATGTCGTTTAATGTAAACCATCTTCCGCGGTTAAAAAGTGCGGAAACATAGTTTTTCGCGTTTTTTAACTACGAAAAGGGATACAAAATTTTATGATCCCAACAGTTACAAAATAGTATGTTATTTAATTGGTCCCTCACATGCGATTGTCGGATATGAGGATCCATATTTTAAATATTACATATCATGTGCGCATCATCTTAACTTAACTTGATTTATAATTATTTCGGTCTGAAACACGTACCATTTGTCGGGTAAAATACCTTACTTATTATCATATTGGGTGTTGATATTTTTTGGCACAATTTGAGATAATATGATTCAAAACAATAAATTCGGTCCGACACAAAAAATATAATTTTATCTTGTATTTATATAAATGTAACTTTATTTTATTTTTGTGCTGTCTTTTTAGAAAATGTAAGTTTAATTTACATTTTTTGGAAAAAAAATACAAAATGCAAGTTAATCTTGAATTTCTTGAAAACATGGTGAAATTCAAGCCTTCCGGCAGGCCCAATAATACAAGCAAGCGGCGTAATTGATGAGGCTTTTAATTTTTTTTATAAACATAACTTCACATTATGATTTTTTGTGCTACAAAAGAACCATTCTTTTAGTAATGTTATATTCACCCCAATCTTACATATATTGGGGAAAAAAACTTCACATTTGTTGTGTTTAGTTGGTGATATTGAAATGGAATGTAATGAAATGAGATTTAAATTAATATTGGGTGAATTTTCAAAAATTTCATCCTTTCACCCATTTCATTCCTATTAACCTAGATTAAAACCCAAATCCTCTATTTTAAGATGGAATGTTTCATTTTCCTTCTTACTCATTTTCTTACCAATTCTCATCATAGAAATTTTACATTCACTAATCTTTTTTTAAATATCTCATTGTACCTTAATTATTTTTTTTCTCTTTTTACTCATTCTATTTCATTCTATTCTGGTCTCTCCAACCAAAAACAACACTAGTATTAGATAAGGTGGGTGTGGGGTGTGTTATTCGGGATGAGAACGGGGTTTTTCTTTGAGCCCGAAGTAACGTAGTGCAGGGAAGATTCCAACCAAGGAAAGCAGAAGCCATGAGTCTAAAGGAGGCGTTAACATGGACAAAGAACTGGAGGTACAGCAAGTGTATTTTTGAAAGTGATGCAACAATTTTGGTAGATGCAGTTAAGGGAGAAGGAGGGCTTACATATTTCCATACGATCGTTGAGGATTGTATTGATACTCTTAAACACTTTGATGAAATGTTAGTCTTGTTTGTGCATAGATCTACGAATACTGTAGCCCATAATTTGGCACGGGCGATATATTCCATGTCAGGTCTTACGGAGTGGGTCTCTAATGCTCCGGAGTTTATCATATGTAATCTTCATTCTGAAAAAGTTTAATGCAAGTTCGATTTTTTTAAAAAAATAAATAAATAATTTATGAATTAAAAAATATATATAATTTATTCCTTATACATTAATTCGTTCTTTATCAGAGAAGTATTAACACTCTAATCATAGGAGTAATTTTTTCTCCGACCATACAGATGTTCACTTCAATGCGGTAATAAAAATTGATATCCTTATTGGTCCTATTTATCACAATTTAAAGTTAAATGGTCAAAAATATCACAACTCAGAAAAATGGTCCTTTGTATCACACAAAAACGCAAGTTTAAGTTGTTTTTCTTAAACACGTAATATTAACTTGCGTTTCTATCTTTTTCTCAAAAACAAATTAAAAAACAATAAAAACGCATTTAGAAACCGCGTTAACGAAGATTGTAAACGCAAATTCTATTTGTGTTTATTACGGGATACTGAAGCTTATATGTTAGATTGTGGGGTCATAGACTCATAGTGCACATGCATGTGACACATCTATAGCACCTAGTCTAGCTATATTTAATTCAAGGACCAATGAATCCGAAAAGTAGGGGTGAAATTTCGGGTACAAGTCGTGTCGGGTCAGATTGTACCGGGTTATTTCAGATTGATTTTTTTCTAACCCTAGTCCATACCTATAGGATTCATGTCGGGTTTCGGGTAATTTCGGGTTTCATCACCTCAACTTTTTTTAGAGTGATTGAAATTATACTCCAATATTATATACTCCATCTGTCTTGATTTATATTGAATGATATGTATCGATTGTTTTTGCACAAGTTTTAAGAAAGAACAATTTTTTTTCTTTAATTACACGTGAAATTTACAGTTCAAATATATAATATGTATTGTAACCACTTTGTCAGCTTAAAAAAGGCATGACATATATAAAATATTGTTATTACTATTAAATAATTATGAAAGTTAGTTTATTGTACTTAAATCTAATTATTTTAAATATAAAGTATTTCAAAAATAGGGTTATAAATAGAGGGTTAATTAATTTTTGGGTTTCGGGTTCGTATCTGATTGTACCTGTTTATTTTGGGTTGAATATTTACTGTTGATGGAGAAATCTGGTAATCAACAAAGATCGAGCTTCTTTGCCGGAAAAAGATCTGACGAGGCTGAGATGCGGTGGAGCGTGGTGGTTTGTATGAGATTGGGGGCTGAGATTGCTAGGTTTCAGAATAACTAGAGCTTTGTGTTCTCTGGCGGCTGTGAGCTCTAATAATCCCGACCCCCAACAATGTGCCTACGTACCTCTATTTATAGGCAAAATAGAGGATCAAGCCCACGTAGTTCTTGACAAAGCAGAGGCCCGTTAGGAAACCTGAGTTTCCTTCTTCGAATCGAATGCAGAAAAGACAAGTGGAACCTTCCTAGAAGAGGATTCTACATTCGGGATTGTTCGGATAGGTCAAAGCCCAGTATAAGGTCCAAGGACTTCATGGATCCAACATTGACCGGGAAACCGTGGGTTCTAACCGGTCCACTACAGCTATTTCCAAGGATACCTTGACTGGAGGCCAGCACTAGATCCACCATAAATAGTAGGTGTCCTAAGCCCCCAGACGAGGGCAACTCGCCTGAGTACAGGGAAAGGATCTTCCAAGATAAGGCCAAATATGCCTCCATAACTCCCCTACGAGGGCAACCCGAGGAATGTGGAGCTATGTCCTTCGATTATTATTACAACTAAGTGAATGCAGGGAGATATGCCGACTTTCCCAGCAACGGACGGAGGAGGGCGCGCCCTCTACCATCAAGAACCAAGGCACGCCTCCTTGTTGGATCATTCCTAAATTAAAGAGCATATCATAAGCTTCGCGTGGACTGTAAGATCGTCCAATTCTGACTTCTGGAACTTGAGATATGACCCAAACAGTGTCTGCAGTGCAAGATCAGGGCGCGCCCTCTTCCTCAGGGAGAGCCCTCTTCAGGGGGAGCCCTCGTCCTCTTCTTNTCCTCTTCTTCCTCACTAGGGCGAGCCAACCTCAGGGAGAGTCGTCGTCTCCCTCTTCCTCAAGGTGAGCCAACTTATTCAGGGAGAGTCGTCGTCGTCATCTCCCTCTTCCTCATCTTCATACCAGGGTGCGCCCTCTTTCTAACTAGGGAGAGCCTACTTCAAGGATCGTCGTCGTCGTCATCTCCCTCTTCCTCATCTTCATACCAGGGCGCGCCCTCTTCTTCA
>QRFB01011342.1:0-26039 GCA_008931105.1 Oenanthe javanica
AACATTTACTAATGTCTCACATTACAAACACTTTACTTGCTACGACAATGGAAGTAGAGATGAGATCATGACAAGACAAAAATTCACCTACATTCTGAAGTATGCTAACAAAATCAAACAAGTAAAAGAGAACGGCTGGAGTAGCAAAGTTGCCAAAAGACAGATAAAGAGTTCAGTCCCAAGGTTTCAACTTTCATATCATTAATGTACATAGATTGCGCCCAATGCCTAAGTTGATCAATTACCCAAAAAGAGAAACCATACTTGTTTATTTACCACGCTGCAAAACCTAAAATTTATTATAACACAAAATTCATTCTCTAAGCTATTGGCGCTGCCAAAATTTTCTTCCGTAATTTTTAACAAGTGATCTTCATATAAAAAAATAAACAACTATTGCCATGTATGCATATAGCACCACTTATAACGTCAAGTCATTTGATAAAATTTACCAGACTTTCTTATTTCTCATCCATCTGTTTGACATGCACTCTTTTATCAGGAATAGGTTCCGTCCAGTTTAACATGCTCTCTTTTAACGACTTCAGAACAGCTATTCAAGCCAACCTCTTGGAAAAGGCCTTGCTGGAAGAGCACTGCATGAGTATGACACCGCGTATATTAACCAAGATTGTTAAAGAGCCCACATTGCTATCGCATGCTGCAAAGGGCTACTTTATTGTGCAGTGCACCTTTTGCCAAACCGCTTCAGTTCTCTCACTAGTTGGAGCCTTGGAGCTGGAGTTTCAGAGGCAAAACAAAGCTGTATCCAAAAAAGGAAACATGGCTCTCAAAAACTATTCCATTGTACACCAAAATCAATTGTAATTGCTGTTGACAAATATTATAGTACATCTTCAAGAACCTATCACATGAAAAAACTAACCGCTTCATGTAAGTATGCAAATAATAACTGCATCATGTATATATATAACTGCATCATTTAAAATAAAATTGCAAGGGATTTAAGGGGGGGAATGACTTTCTTTGAAACAGTTAAAAAGTTATGTGTTAGCTCAATTACACTTGTGTTTGTGTGCATGGTATCCAGCTAGGGCAAAAAGGTTCTGCTAGTATTTGATATTCTGTTTTCAGAATTGATTATGGTATTGACATATATCAAACACCAACTTTGGTAATCTCCTGATCATCCATAGTATGCAAACACTATTACATTCTGCACTATTTAACAATTAGCACACAGAGAGAACTTAAGTATTGAGGATATAGAAATATGGTTTCAGAGGTTCCACATTACGTGGATTCACAAAGTAATATGCAAAAAGGACATCACATGGTTCTTCTATACCCTTACAAATAACAAAGCAGAAGTAAAGTTTAGTGCTTTCAGTTGATATCAAATCTTCATTCAACTTTTGATCTCTCTCTCCCTCTCACACACACACTAAAGTATACATCCACCAGAATCCATGAAGGCCAGAAAGGAAACACAAACACTAACCTTAGAAATGGAGTTCTTGGAATCCCAACCAAATGTTGATCCCTAATGATAATTGATTAGAATTTTGGACGGAGATTATATGTATGTGAAGTCAAGACTTAGAGATCAAGTTTTTGCAGTACAACTGCTATTGCAGATAGGGCATAATAAATTGTTGTCATGGGAGCTGACCTCAGATCAGTTAGCAATCCAGGCAATATCAAGGATACTTGTTCTCTGTGTGCACCATTGCAAGATAACTAAGTACAAAATCTACATGAACCCCAAAATGCTGAGGACACAAAGGAAACATATAAAGACATTCAGATAGAAAAGTTTGGACTCGGCGCTTAACAGAAACAACAATTTTAATTATGCAATATAAAATACTTACAACTAGAAATACATCAATTACACGTGTTAGATGAAAACTCCCATAAAAGGTGAGCACTGCAATTTAGATCCACGACAGATATTAGGTATCAATAACACATTTATATGATTACATCTCCCTGATATTTATGGGGGGAAATGTAGTCTATTTGGGTGCAACACTGCCACTATTCCATTTCTATTAGGTATTTAAAATAACTGACCTTATATTATTCATGCACAAATTTAACCATATAATATTAGTACACTAGAAATACTTGCAACTAGAAATACATCAATTACACGTGTTAAATGAAAACTTCCATAAAAGATGAGCATTGCAATTTAGATCCACGACAGATATTAGGTATCGATAACATATTTGCATGATTGCATCTCCCTCATATTTATGGAAAAAAATGCAGTCTATTTGGGTGCAACATTGCCACTATTCCATTTCTATTAGGTATTTATAATAACTGATCTTATATTATTCATGCACAAATATTAACCATATAATATTAGGAATTGCTACATATACATTAGAATATAGTAAACAATATTTTCAATTGTTATTTGCAGAGGATATAGTGCATATGTCTATTGTATTATTATGTATCATTACATTTTTTTTTCAATCACATTTTAACGATTTTAGTTTAATTATTGGCAGTGTAGTGCTTCAGTTTTACTACTTATACATCTCCAATATGAGGAAGGCATTATGAAATCACCTAAAAAGGCATTGACAAAAGTAAATATTCCTACATTTTATTTTATACTGACGTGACCAATGCCATGAGTAGCTATTTTTTCACATGATGTCATTTGCAGAAAGACAATGCTATAATTAAGGGGATAGCAGAACAAACTTGATTGTTGCTTAAGGAATGAACAGGAAAAGATTCAGTTAGGCTAAATCCGCCTTCTCATTTCAAAAAATATCTTTTAAAATTCTTTACGAATTTTATACAGTTAATCAATACAATTTACATACACTAAAATTGTCATTATCAACAATTTTCATCCTAAAACTTCTAACAAGGTTTACAAAAATATAATACTATATCGTTACAGTGGAACCTCGATATATGAATAACCTCGTCAATGAACATTATTAACCTCGATAAATGAATACAGTTATCCGGTCCCGAGGTTATTCATTTATCGAGGTTCAACTATATTGTTGTTCTTTTGATGAAGATAGCAGTACTTAAAATAAATTCAGTACTGAAGTTCAGCATGTAAAGAACTCACAGTACTGAAACGTAAGAGGTTACCATGGCTTTCTCAATCTTCTTCCTTTCTCTTTTTACCCTTAGGAGACGAGAGGAAAGGAGTAGGGTGAGGTTTGGTGGACATGCTCTCTTTTAACGACTTCAAAACAGCTCTTGAAGCAAGTTTCTTGGCTTCTGCCTTATTAGGAGCAGTGCATGACTCTTTGTGTATGATGCCACTGGCTTCAACCTCGACTGTAACAGATGCCACACCATTATCACATGATACAACAGGCTTTTTCAGCACATAGTTCTTCATCTGGCATAACTGATGCAATTCTCTCACTGGTTGAAGCTTGAGCGTCTCAGGAGAAACCAAGGGTTCTAAAAGAGGCCGTATGCTCTCAAAAACAATATCCTTTCTGTAACCAGAATCAATGAAAATTGCTCCTGCCAGAGATTCTATTACATCTCCAAGAACCTGTACCACATCCACAACATAATTGAATGCCGGAATCACTATCTCAATTGTTTTCATTCACAAGTGTGAAAATAAGTATTAATTGTAACAATTTAATATATGATTAGGTCCTTTATGATCAATACATACTTATTTTAAGAATATCTTATTCTTGGTTTTTATGAGATCACAATTTTTCTATTTACATTTTTCAATTAGAAAATGATAACTGAACAACTCTTACCATATACCGTAGATCTGCCACCGAAATAGTTTTCTTATACCCATAGACATATTTCAAACAAAATTTTAAGCTTTTAAGCAATGCAAAAAAAACCAATCAATAATGTTTAACTTTAACAGATTAATCTGATTTTAACTTGTGAAGATCAAGTTAATGTAGAAACCTATGTTACCCCGACTCTTCATTTTGCCTTGAGTACCCGTGTCGGACACTCGACACTCGAACATGGGTATGGACACTCTGACACTAATTTTAGGCCAAAAACATGTAAATTTTTTAAAATATTGCCGAGTCCGACACTTGGACCCGTATCCATGTTGGACACTTCCAGGCGAGTCCGGGTAACAAAGGTAGAAACTAATCCATCACCCTTGTTAGAGTTGGAGCTTTATATATTCATAGTCATTTCAAAAAAAAAAAATATGTGATTATCAGATGTCTTAGTAGCCCAGCCCAGATAGAACATCCAATAATTTATTCTTACAACCTACAACATGTCATGAAGGGAAATCAAAAAGAAAATACAACAATCACGTCAAGCTTGAAACACTTACCTTAGGAAGAGAGTTTTCTGACTCCCATCCAAACGTTGGTCCCATTAACAATGGATCTAAATTCTGGACAGAGGACGCTATTTGCCTATGAAGTTTTTGCGAGGCATGAAGAATGTGTTTATGCAATCCGAACTTAACCGCAGAGAGGGAATAACAATCATTGTTCACAGAAGCTGATCTCAGATCAGTTAGCAATCCAGGTGACATTCCAGGATATTTGTTGTAAAGATGCACAGTAATGAGATAATCCAGTACAGAATCTCCAAGAAACTCAAGACGCTGTGGAAGCAAAAGAGAAAAATATAATCATCAAACATAGATTTTAATAAGAGTTATGGGAATTTATGATTACTTGAACTAATTCAAAATTCACTCTTTAAATTAATAAATATTAATTTATCAATTAACTAATATGTCTCTAAATTAATAAAAAATTTATGGTCCCGAAAATATTAATATATAGATGTTTTACTGTATGTGCCTCGATCCCTAATCAATACAAGTGAAACATGTTTAAACTGAAAACATGAGCAAGATGATGAAAACAATGGTACCTGATAACACTGGGGAATTTGAGGTAGCATAAAAGAACCATGTGTTAGTGCTTCAACAAGTAGTGAAGCATCATTAAATGAGTACTTAAGTATTGACTCAAGATAGGCTATATTAAGCAGCTCTTCTGGATGTGCTGGAAAGCTCCTCTTATATGGTACATTAATAAAATCAACCTCAATACCAAGCCAGTTCACGAATGATATTGCTGCAACTTCACCGCCACAGCTGAGGAATACACCAATCAATGCCTCAACGACATCAGCTACAACTTTACTTTTTATTTTTCTTATTCCTTTAGTGAATACTTTTGTTGCAGTAGATAGTTGAACTTCATTAAAAGCCTCCTTTTGTTCACCAGGAATGATCCACATCTTGGGATCAAAGGGTTCATTACGAATTAAACCCTAATACATTTAACAATAAGTTACTTTATACAGATAAAACAATAGTGATATTTTAATGTTTGAGAAAATAAAATTTCATATTGAAGTAATGCAGTAGTATCAAGTAACAGAACAAGGGGAACTCATTGTAATAATGAAAACCAGCCTACTCGTACCATCCAGACTGGAGAAAGTAAGTGGCACAACTGAAGGGTTTGTCCTATTGGCTTTTATTGCCCCGTAAGAACCAAGAGGGAGCTTTAAACCATGGGAGAGACTTAGGTGGATGTTAATTTTAGAATTCTATCAAAAGATTAGCAAAAAGAAAAAATTCAATTTGTGGAGAACCATAACTTCCATTATGCGTCACATTGATTCAAGTAAAGTTAATAAGCATCAGATAAACCACGAGTGCAGACATGCAAGCCCTGTGTCATTGTCTGTTTATGTAGTTCAAATTAGTACAGATGATGGACCAACACTGACTAGATGTTCAAGCCACAGTTTTTCCAGTTCACAACAGTTCAAACATGCAGCACATATATTGTTTTTCTTGTTAAGAGAATAATAGTATCTTGCACTCTGCCAGCTAATATTTTATACAAGGCCGTCTCAGATAAAAATATAAAGCAAATGCAGTAGTACGCCAATTACAAAAATAGAAAATGCAAAATACTGTATCAGATGAAAACAGTATTATGTTCCATGCTTAGCTTTTTTAGGGTTTAAGAAGTATACCGGGAGTTTACGGCTGCACCCGAGCTTGCATAGGTTAGCATTAGATATAATTTTATTTTTTTTTATACTAAGAATGCCTTCATGTTTATCTTGGTACATTTTAAACACCTGCTGACCAGCGGCGTATTTCAGAAATGAATCTCCAAGAGCCTCCAATGACTCCAAATTAAATTTCTCTTGGCATTTCTTAGTAGTGATAGCTTCCAACACCTAACACCAAGAATAAATACATTAAAATTTGAAAAACAAATCATAGCTATTAATGTAAAAGTGGATTCTACGTGATAGGTCATGATCATATGAAAAGAAACAAAATGGAGATGTTACCATTTTACTCTGAAATATCATTTTTATTCCTATCTTACAATGTGAGCTGCTGACGGATTACACTGTAAATTATTAGTATTTATGGATAATCTAACTAAAAAATTCAGCACATAACTAGGCTTTAGCAAAAAAGTACATGAAAAACGGAATGCAAGTCTAACCAAAGAATGACATTCCCACATCTATGCACTTAGTGGAGTAATCAAGTTTGCTAAACTCGATTCAGTGAACCAGCAATAAGATGCATCCACTTCGCTGTTTATCTGGCTATAAGTAGTGCATCTAACAAGCCCGCATACAATATCATTTAAAGTAATTTGCACCACACGTATCACTTGGGCACTATATAAATCTGGGATTTACAGGCTCGTACATTTTCTATATATCAAAATCTACCTAGATCCACATACAATTGGCTTTTCTGCACATGAATAAAATTTCATGGTATAAGAGTTACCTTCATGGTTGGAATCTTAGTTGTAGCAATAACATTTTGATTACAGTAATCTGCGTGCATCTTTTTTAAGCTGCTAGCAATGAGCAAAGATTCTATTCGATGCAAGATTGCTGCGGCAAATGAAAACGTATAGCAGGTGCCAACAGATATAGGAGACATTATAACGGAACAAAGTTCAGGCGGCAATTCCACAAATGCATTGCTCCGTTCTACATTCATTAATAAAAATTCAATCAGCAGGAGAAAGTATCACGGATTATACTGACTAGCGTATAAATTCAGTAGTTCAATAAGCTTTCCTTATATGCAATTTCGAATCACTAGAACTACTAGTGTTTGATTCATAAAAAGCACCACTAAGAAACTTACAGTCGTATAGATCCTACAAGTACTTTAAGTGACAGTAGTTACTTATATATCACAGCTGGTAGCATGACAATGTCAAAAATAATAAAGGCTAGTGTAATGGTGATTATTAGCCTCACATGGCCATAATGGAAACTAGGATGCTAATACATTGCAAGCTGCATGTACATGATATCGGTCACAATTAGAGCTGTGTAACAGCTTGAAAAATGATATATGAACAGGTGGAGTCTAAAATCCAGCTTCATTGGACATTCTACAAGGGTCTTCACACACACTTATCAGTTGACATTGTGCACAAGAAAGAATAGTAAAAAAAAACTTAAACTTTAACCTTGTTCCTTCTGCTTTTTAAACTTATGAAGGTGATTCTGTACCGGAAAGATATGTCTTCCCTTTAGAAAATGTTCTCTTTCGAATTCCAAGTCAATACCATGCCTGTAAATTACATAAAAGAAATGAATTTTTCAATACTGGTATAAAGCCTCAAATAATATGCTGATAAACGATGACTTCATCAACCTTTTTTCATAGTAGTCTTTGTAGGTTAATGATTCCCCATCCTTCAAGTTCAACACTGAACTCCCATTCATGCCATCTAATGTGCCCAATATGCAGTATATATAACCATTGTGAGGTGTGCAGACCAAAGAATTTTCTAGAACACACCTGCAGACCAGACCGTTCTTTGTCTGCACAAGATTATATTGGTCTTTGGGCAAAGGGCATCTTGTGTGATCAGGGCAGATGTTTTCGCTTTTAGACAGAACAGAACTGACACATCTCCAGTCAATAAACAGAGAGTGCAGTGAGCCAGAAGTTGGGAGTAGAAGAAAATTGTAAACAGTACGGTCGCTCCATGGGTGAAAATCATCAAGGATCTCTTTCAACTTATTATAATTGTTACTGTAGAGAACTCTGAAAAATTTTACTTGAAACCGCTGGCACATGAGAACCTAACAACAGAACAATTGAGGGTTTTTTTAAAAAAAAAGAAAAAAGATGAGCTGTTTTTTATTAGGAGTAACTACCAATACAATAAGATATATCACCTGTTCAGAAGTGAGACTTATAGCTCCAGCATATTTAATTTGAACTGTTAAACTACCCCTGTCAACTTCCAATTCAAATGAGATGTCTTCATCAAATTTTAGCTCATTACTAGAAGCAAGTATTAGATGATCCATTTCTATATCGTAGCTAAAATTTTTATCCAACTCTAGCATATAGCAGTAGTATGTTTTTGCACCATTGTTTAGACCTTGACCAACAAGTTCTGATGGAACATAGATATCATGTTCATCGACATAATCCACATGACCTGCAAATTTTGATATTAGACCATAAATAAGATATCATATGGGCACACAAATGTAGACACAATTTTAATGATACTAAAATTTTAATTTTAATTTTAATTACCCATTTCAGCATCTTCTTCTTCCACCATATCTGGCACCAGATTGTCCGTTAGCGCTCCCATTACATGTAACTTTTTGCATGCTTCTAGGCATGCAACTTGTTTCAACGTTTTGACACTTCCTTGAACAGTGACACTAGGTAGTGGGCAACTTTTGGGTAAATATAAGGTGCATTTCTCCAACTTCTTGTCAATATTACATCTCGGAAACGGTTTAAAGTATCTACAAAGGAAAAAAATCATGTTGGAAAAGAAATAAAACTACTATGTGAATACAAATTAACTATTCAAGACAAACCCGTCAGAAGGTAGGCGAGAGCAATAAAAGTAAATCAAAGACACGCTGGAACTCAGTGTTACAATAGCTCCTGTAGACTCAACCCGGTAAAACACTTCCTTATAAATTTCAGTATCAAGTGGTTGGCAAGGCACTGCGGCATGGCGCAAGGATTCCTTCCTCATCACTTGTCCACTAGCAAGGTACTTGTCTACTCTAGCACGCGAAGAGTTATCGTCACTACATTTGTAACAAAAGAAAAATTAACATTCAGAGCAACCCACAAACTTTATATGGAAGGGTTCAGAAACTTGTCACCTTGCACATTACGATATTATAAATAATTGGAAACAAAATGACCCTCACCTTTTCACCAATAGCAAAAACTCTGAGTTCTGCATCCTCGCCCGGCCTCGGGACTGAATAAAACTACACACTGTAGCTGATGGGTCAAATCGTACAACCAGATTGCAGCTCTGAACATCCAGCCCTTCTTCAAGAATTGATGTTGCAACAATAATATTCACCTGCACATTTTGTTAATGAAACATTATAAAATTAATTAAGATCATATTGTTCTTCCAACAGGTGGAAATCTACATATATATGGCACATATTTAATACCGTTCCCTTGCGAAATTCTTCAACAATTTTGTTTTGGGCCTTCCTACTCTGTAACAGAAGACGAGTATTGCTGCCTGCTGTATATTCTGTTTTCCATCCACTCAGGCTCGGAAGCAAAACATTTAATAGGCGACAAAGTACAATTGCCGTTATAACCCTTTCTACAAAGACTATGCATCTCAGATCTTTTAAGCTCCTGTGTGGATAAATGCTATTTAGAAAATTGTCATACAATTAAACATAATAACAAACTGAATGTACACATGAAAACTCAAACCAGTTTCAAATGGAAACTCAGACCTTCCTATACAACTTTCATTCGATCACCATAGGAAAGAATATTTACGAAACCAACCAATATTGTTAAAAAAAACCTAAACATGTTGAAAAAACTAATGTACAAAAATACCAGTTATTTTAGCATATTGTTCCTCTAAGACTAATCATACTCCACCGAGATATAGCACTATAAGACTCAGATGTGTATGAAAGATGATGGTAGCTTGTGTCAACTTATAAGCATAGTATCATGATACACCACGATTTTTTTACTCAAAGAATATTATCACAAAATTTTAAGTTTTATAGTGAAGGTTATCAAATAGGTATTATTTAGTTACTACCTTCATTGGATGAAAAAAAATATTGAATCTGAAGGAAAAAACTCTATGTATCAAACAAGGAAGAGCCAAGTGTTTAAGCTTAACCTGCGTTCAAGAAGAGATTCAAAGAGACAGATAACTTTTCTTGATAGATAACCATTCGCCACATTAGCTTCCATGTCATCACTTATAGACCAGTCAGAATCTAATGAATAAAAGATGCAGGGAAATAATTAATAGCAACCGAGGACAGGGCATAAATATAGTCTAGAAAATTCAAGTAGCTTAGTTCTTGCACTGGGAGGAAGCGAACCAGAAGGCATATAACCAGAGAGAATTCCGAATACATCCGAGCTGAAATCTGTTATAATCCTCTCCCCACATTTATCCAGTTTTTGCCATATAAACATCTCGCTTCCTTGAGATGATAAAGTATCTGCAGCCTAGTACCAAAAAAAAATGCTGCTTCATACATATTCCCTATAATTTTAAAATCCATAGTGCAGCCACATACCTTTATCGCCAACCAAAGTCCGAGTTCACTCAAACAAAAGAAAAAGGTTGAACATAATTTAGATAATCGTTGCCTTGTATTTTCCTTTTGAGGCTCCTCGATGTTTGCTTTTTCAATGTCACATTCGAACTGGTAGAAATATATTGCAAGTCAAATCGCATGAAGCAGAGATAATAATAGTAATAATTACTAGTAGTAGTAGTAGTAGTAGTACTATAGTACTAACAGTGATAGGATAATAATAATAATAGTAAGTAACAATAATAATAACTCTTACTAAAAAATAACGACAAAAATAATACAGTATCTAAATTAATACGAGTAGTTTCTTTGATATTTAGAAGTACCTTTTCTTTCAAAGTCTTTAGCTCACTAGATATCTTTATGAACGACGAGTGTGTAACATCCACATTCCTATAACTCTTGAGCTTTGGAGTTGACATTGCAATATAATCTGCTATCACAGACTCACTACTGCAAGTGAATACCTATACCAGAAGGAAAACATATTTATGCCACTTGGTCGATGCATAACTGAATGAAGAAAATTAATACCAAAGGCCACAAATTCAGAACACAAGTTGCTTTATTCAGGTACCAGGTATTTGATATTATTACCCACTTCTTCACAATAATAAATAGATAATAATAAGTGCTTATCTGTTTCTTTAAAATAATATATATCTTAGACAAGCCACACTATAGAAAACAAAGACTCCAAACATTTATCTCCAAATGAGTATATTAAAATGTTCGAGTAAAGGATGCTTTTTGCACCAGTATTATATGCAATAACTACTCATCATTCATCAAGTTCATATATATATATATATATATATATATATATATATAATCTTTCGCATCACATCAAGGTGATAGTATTCGAACCGAACCCGCAGCTTCCTCCTTGACAGGATATACATATATACATATATATATAGGAGCAGGATCGAGGGAGACCCCTGTTCAGAGAGAGACTGTCCAACCACGAAACAAAAACAAAAGGCAGAAAAGAGAACAATAAATATATGTGACCTTTGAATTCATTATGTTTTCAAGTTGACAAATTTGCTCCCAGTATTCTATTTCTTCAGCTGAACCTAAATTTGAAAAAAAGGAGCAAAAAAGATAAAAATGAATATATAGATTAAGTAATGGCCCTCTAGAGGTGTCCAGGCTCAATGACGTTTAACGAAGTTATCTTTAAGAATAATATATATATAAGTCAATGCTTGCATACCTTTAGGTTTGATAGGGCCTTTATTGTTGATAGGGGAAGCAGTCATCCCTAATATCTTAGGAAGCTGCAAGTTATTAGATTCCACTTGACGGTGATAAAATTCCTGTGGTGTGTTATTAAAAAATTAATAAAGGCAGATACAATTATATAAATTCATATACACATAGTAAACAAGATAAAAAGGATTCTTATTACACAACAGTATTATCAACAATGATCTTTTAGCCACTGCGAATGTGTTGTGTATTTGCTTGCTTTTTTGAGGACATATTCTATAGGTATAGACCGCAGAAGCATGAACCAAGTTTGAATAGGTAACCAAACCAAAGAAAATCCACTTCTAATATAAAGAACTCAATTAAATGGTCTATAACATGTCACTAAAAATTTAATTCGATAGTAACTCATAGATTAACTTACCGTCATAATACATGCATAGGGATGTCTACCTCTAGCATGATGGCATTCATCAAATATTAGAATCCTTATCGTCTGAAACTTTATAAAACTGTGCCTCAAGGCATTAAGCAATATTTGTGGTGTCATCACAAGCACCTGAAAGACAACAAAAAGGACTTGGAAAATCATATGCAGGCCACAAAATTGATGGTAAAAACAAATTTCAGTAATCTGAAAAGAAGAGCTGCTTTTTGTTGTTTAGCATAGGCACACAACACACTACAGTTATGTTAAGATTAAGCAGTAACTATTACAGACAGGAAATGTAGAAGTACTGGAAGATTACTTGATTCCCAATTGAATTTATTTTACTAACCTTACTTTCGTATCTACTTTAGACTTGGGCATTCTCTTGGAGTATGTTCACGATTTATTAGTAATTTGCGAATAAAACAAGCTTATTTTTGACAAATTTGACACATACTACTTTTTAAACCAAGCAACAAACACCAGAATATATTTTCTTTACTTTGATTTCTGATATGTTTTCTGCTGCTTACATCATCACCAAATAGAAGCAACAAAATGAAATTGTAGTTCATTGTAATGATTTGAACAAAGTATGAGATGGTAATAAGAACAGATAATCAAAACGAAGACAATAACATTGATCATTTTTTCCTGAAAACGAGATTGACTAAAACACAAGTTACGCTGACCTCAAATTCATCCTGTTGCTTCTTCCAGTCAGCAGCATTCCAAAAATCAACACCCATTTCTCCCCAATACTTTCCCACCTTTAAGTCCGTATGCATTTGAACAACCTCGGCTTGCTATTTATAATTTAATAAAAATTAAGTTAAATCCAACAAAATCAAAATTCAAACACATTTAAATTCCAAAATTTGCACATACTTGAGAAACCAAAACCACAGTGGGGACCAGAAAAACAGAAATAAAACTTGACGGTTTCCGCAAAAGGTGAGCATAGCTACGCAGAAGCATGATGGAAACCAGAGTTTTCCCCGAACCAGTTTCCAAATATAAAATGGTATTCTGTTTCATTGCAATTTCCAAGGCATCCAGTTGATAACTATGAAAACAGAAAACAAACAAAACAAAACAAATCAATAAATACAATTCTTAATTTCAATTAAATACAATAGCATTGTTAATTTTATTTAATATAACACCGTAAAAAATACCAGTTAGCAACAAAATAATACCTCCTAGCAAACGGAAGTTGATCAGCAGACACTTGTTCAGCAGATTCAACCAAAGCCATATCAACAGTTTCCTTCTGAGAATAATCAACCTTCAAAACGCACAATACATCTAACTTCAATTATGTATACAAATCGCTATATAAAAAAAGTATCTGGGTCTGTGCTGCGTGTATGATTATACAATATTTACACAGAGAGAATATGTAACAGTACATTCATGAGAGAATAATCAACCTTGTAAAATGTACAACACATATAACATCAATTGCATATACATATAAAAAAAAACACAACACACACATTTAACACATGTAAAACGCAAATGTACAAACACAGACATAATCTTGATCATATACATGATTACATACAAATGAAGAACGGAAATTAATCAATCAAATCACAAAAACATACAGTTCTGTCCACCAAAATACCCAACAAAACACAAAACACACACACACACACAAATGTTTCACAAAATATTCAATTACACACGACCAAACACATAAACATAATCTTGCTTTAAAACACAAAGTAATTAATCAAATTACATATACATACAGTTTCATCAAATAAAACAGCCTTAAATCAAATGAAACACATATAACATTACATCACTTACATATACATACAAAACCCACAAAAAACATACAAACGCATAAACATAATCTTGATTATATGCACCATTACATACAAAATCAAGAACTGAAATAAAATAAACAGATCAGAATAACATACAGATTTCTCCATCAAAATCGCCATTACAAAGCACTTATCAAATCAAAGCTTGTTTCTGACTCTTCACTTCTCACTTGTAACAACACACAATTAAACAACACTGACACGCATGTATGTATGTATAGGCAGTGGGTGTATAAGGAATGATACGCGAGCAATAGCACGTGATTATTAGTATATTTTATTACTAGTATTGTATACGTATATATGTAAGTACTATGTGCAAATACATTCGTGTGTGTGTGTGTCTGTTCATATCCAACACACACACACACACTCTTTTTCTAATTAGCGTAATTCTTTTCTTTTTTAATTTTTTCTTTACNCTGTTCATATCCAACACACACACACACACACTCTTTTTCTAATTAGCGTAATTCTTTTCTTTTTTAATTTTTTCTTTACCTATTTAGTCAAATTTTCCTAATTATGTTGATTGATATAGTGTGTTTTATATTTTTATATACAATGCAATGTATAATTTCATTTTAAAATTTTTGAATAAATTTTTACGTTTATATGTGTTCATAATGTTAATTAATAAAATTTTCGTTTCAAGGGAAAATATAAAAGATATTAATAGATTTTATCAAAAATATAGACAGTTATAAAAATATTTATTTTTTGTAATTTTTAAAAAATAAATATATTATTCACTTTTCTAAAGAATAATGAAAATTTGAATATTATNTTTAATAAAAAATATAGATAGTTATAAAAGTATTTCTTTTTTGTAATTTTTAAAAAATAAATATATTATTCACTTTTCTAAAGAATAATTAAAATTTGAATATTATAATGTGTACACCATATATTATGATTGTATTCTTTTTTGTAAGAATCGGTATATTTTTATACCGTGTCAACATATTTACATATTAATATTAAAAATTTAGTGAAAATTTTGTTTACATATTAATTTATCATAGAGTTAAGGAAAATTTTATTTCCAAAGCAAGTTTTTTTAAAAAGACAAAATTATCCTTTTACAATTTACATACAAATTATATCATTTTTCATTCCTGATTAGAGAATTCTAGAAGCAGACCCTAAAAAACACTGCATAAACAAATCAAAAGCATAATAAACTTAGTTTGAGCTATGGATGAATCTCGAGCAACTGGGATATTTTTTGATGGTCCTCAAAAAATTATATGATGAAGGTGATTTCAAATTGAATCTTTTGTTTTATATATGTTTCAAATATTTTTAGAGAAACAAACATATATGAGAAAAAATGGAATTACATCATTATGCATCCTTGTTACTAATTTGAGACGTTTTCTATAAATTGTTATTCATATTGGATCTTAACATTGAATAATATATTTGATTAAAATTTCAGACTTAGATACTAAAATTTTAGAAGAAATGGAATTACATTTTCTTGGAACATCATTCAAATGCGTGAAGATTTTATCAATTTTACCGAGAGTTTCTACCCAGATCAGGGGTATGTTTTATCAATCAAATGTTCTAAAAAAGAAAAATATGTTATTCTTGATTGTGATAGAGGAGGATGTTATCGCAATAAATTAAAATTGAGTCTTGAAGATCGGAAGAGAAAATCAGGATCTCGACTTATCAACTGTCCATTTGAACTTCATGGCAAGAAGCAAGAAAATGGATTTTGGATAGTTGAGATGATAAATACTTCACACAATCATGAAACATCGGTTGATATGTTGAGTCATCCCTCATGTCAACTATCAAGTGAGCAGATTTTGGTTATCGAAAGAATGACAAGAGCTGGTATACAAACTCGTCAAATTCTTTCTACACTTCGACAAGAAAATATTAATACCAAAGCCGTTTCGTGGACTATAGCAAACATGAAGTGCAAGTTAAAGAAAGAAAGATTAGTTGGTCGAACACCTATTCAAGCTTTATTCGAGGAACTTGGTCAAGGTAATTTTATCTTTGACGTTGATCACCATAAAGATGGGAAAATTAAGCGTTTATTTTTCTCTCACCCAGTCTCAATTACACTTAGTAAGAGTTATTCAATTGTTTACGTTATGGACTGCACTTACAAGATAAACCGTTATGAAATGACGTTACTTGACATAATTGGTATGTCAAGTTTTAATACTTTTTTTATTCATGTTTTGCATTTTTAGAAAATGAGAAGTGTGATGATTATCTTTGGTCTTTGGAAAGTTTTAAGGGTATTCTTGATCCCGAGTGTCAACCTTTTGTAATTGTGTCTGACAGAGAATTAACACTCATGAAAGCAATTGAGGTTGTCTTTCCTAGAACAGTAAATTTTCTATGTGTTTGGCATATTGAGACGATACATTTTCAATGGAGGATTGAAAATCGACAATTTATTTTTCTTGATAATGAAATGAATTCTGGTAATCTTAAACTTAAGGAATTGCTTGGTGACATTGAAGACAAATACGTCTCTTACTAAAAAAGAGAATACTTTGAACTCACTCAACTTGTTAATGGACCTTTATCCAAACTTCTTGAGTCAGATATTGTGCCACATAAAGGAAGACCACAAGGATCAAAAAATAGAAAGGAGTCCACTTCAACCAAGAGAAATTCATCCGAATTTGAGATTATTGATAAAATAAGAAAATGTGGTCGTTGTGGTTGTGCTGGACATACTAGTCGTTTATGTCAAGGGCAGATTGGCGGTGTAGAGTTCATGGACTGTTATACTTCATGTTTAACCGATGAGGGAAATATTGGCTCATACAAATCTCATCATTCATCCAATGATTTTTCTTGCAATGTGGATAACGATATAAGTCTCTACTATTAATATAATTTAGTTATAGTATTTTACATTACATATTTCATTAATAATTTTTTGCTCGTTTCTCCACATCAGTTTTTGTCAGTGTCATTCCTGGAATGAAACACGAGACTTGAACTTGTTAGTGGTCTTCTAGAGACTAGTTATTTGTCAACATCATCTCTTTCTACTTGGTGTCTCTCACATTCTACTTGATGCATTTTATGATGCAAGAAACTTTTTGTTAATAGTTACACCTTGATTGTTTTTTGTGGGTTATGCATTTTTTTGTAAGAGTTTAAGGTGGTTGGTTTAATCTAGTTGTTTCTGGTATAATTTTGTATGAATTTTCAACCAATATTAATTAATATTTAGATGTCTTCTTCTTGGAACAAATGATGAGTATTTGTATATATGTTTTAGTCTATTAAACATGTCTATAGCTCTGAAAATTAATTTAAAGCTCTGGAAATAACATAAAAGGGCATGTATGTCTTTTTAAACAAATTTGCTCTGGAAAATAAATTTTAGCTCTAGAAATAACATTTCCCAAAATTAATTGCAGGTTAATGATTTGTATTATAATTTTTTTGTATTTTATTGAACAATTTTCAATAATTAACATATTCATGGTCGTTGAAATAGGGTCCATACAAGGAAAATCTATTAGTAATATTCAGAAAATGGTCGTGTCTAAATATGGTTTTCAAATTATTGAATGCCCCCCAGAAGGAGTGACGATGTCATACGTAAAAAAAGACTCGTACAATGACAAAGACAAATAGAGTTTTTGCACATTTTCGTTAATTCACAAACCGGATATATACCTCTCGATTCGAAAAGAATAAAAAAAGGAAAGAATTAGAATTGATCGATATATGTGACCATTTGGATCGATCAATTTCTAAGCCTTTTCAAAATCAGATCAAGTCCTGAAACCATATCACAAAAAAGCGTAGATTAACTGTCCCAAATGTAACAATTTGGGTAATTTACAACTCACCACATGCCCCTAAAAGATCATGATTTATTGATATACTTAGTAGTAATACTTTTACTTATATATTGAATAAAGTATCTCAATCTACTCGGTGTAGAACTGTAGTGTTACAAACTTTCCAACTTAAATTCCTGACATCCTCTCAAGCCGAATAGATAGCTCATAGGTTCATATCGTAACTCTCTAGTCATTGTGTGATAATACCAGCTGGATTCACGTCTTCACCTCCGGACCTCTCTATACAATGTGGGATAATGTCACTAGCATTCGTGTCTCCACCTCCCATAACTTGACAAATAAAGTTTTAAATAGCTGACTCTGAATAACATATGTGGCAACCCGGATAAAATTCTGAGTCTTTTTTAAAAATCGGGTCAAGTACAGTCTTGCGAATTTGAAATAAATCAAAGTAAATTGTTCCAAATGCAATAACTTGAGTAATCCACAAACACATCACAGACTACCGAAAAATTGTGATTTATTGATAAATTTAATAGTAGTACTCTTACTTATATACTAAACAAATTTTCTCAATCTACTCGATGTGATATTGGGGTGTTATAAACTCCCTCATTTAAAGTTTTAACGTCCTCATCAGACCGAACAGATAATTCATAGGCCCAGATCATACATCTCTAGCCATTGTGAGATAATATCGGTTAGTTTCGTGTCCCCACCTTCGAACATCTGTCCATTATGGGATAATATCACCAGTATTCGTGTCTCCACGTTCAATAACTTGACGAATCAAGTTTTCGAGTGCTAACTCTGATACCATATTTGGCAACCCGAGAGTCTTTTTAAAATCGGATCAAGTCCCGAAACCGTATTACAAATAAGTGCAGAGTATACTAGACCAAATACAATAAATTTGATAACCCACAAGCCTAATACAAGCTTTCAAAAGATGAACATTTATTATTATGCTTAATAATAAATTAAGTATAAATTATCCCTATTTAATCGAGATGAAATTAAGACGTTACATTTATATATTATTATAATTGTTTGTTTATTAATTTTACCTAAATTTTCCGATTAGTAATGTAATTAATTCATTTAAGGAAGTGTCCTATTTTTAATCACTTGTTTATTTTTTATAGAAAATTGAAAATCTATAAGTTCGAATGTAGAAAGGAAGTTCGAATTATTAAAATTTTAAATTTAGCATTATATAAAACACGTCAAATCAAATTTTAAATGACTAAAGTTTCAAATTTTTTAAAACCGAGGACAATCATAGACGCGCAGAATATTGTGGGTGTTTGGGGTTCCATAAACTTAAAATAAGTAGCTTATTTTTTATTTTATTTTACATATTTTCATATTTTTTTTAAAGATAAATATTTGTTTTAGAATTTTAAAACCAAATATGAACTTACTTTTTTCTAAAAATAATGGCTTATTTCTGAAAAGTACATACATCCCTACTTTTTTCCGAAAATAAGCCCTTATTTCCATAAGTTGACAGTTGCCAAACAGACCCATTTTTTTTACCTCCTAATCTGAAGTGAACGTTGGCAATGGCAGCCTTATCATCATTATTATTATAATGAACTTTGAGAAGCATGGTACGAGTGTGGAGTCGGTCATGATTTGATTGGGTGTTCTGGGCTTACATTGTTTTTTGTAAAAGTTTGTTTTTGAAAAATAAGTGTTAACAAAAATTATTTATTTTAAAAATAAAATTTTGTATTTTTTATAAATAAATATTTATTTTTAAAACAATAATTAAATATATTTTTGTTTGAAAATAAGTTTAGCCGAGTATAAAGTTGGCATGTTTGTGTGGTGCTAATGTCCTAGGGCTACTTGTTGGGTTTTGAATATCTAAATAAATAATTATAGTAGAAAGAATATAATATAAAGAATTGTGTGAAGGGTTCGGGATTGAAATTGAACAAAAACTTTGTATTTTTCAGTATTTTTTCTTCTTGGACTAAGTTACTATATATAGGCATACACTCATTCCTCCACTCTTCTAAAGTAACTACCTTAATAAATTATATCATCAATATCATTAACTTAATATTTGTAACTTAGAAACATTATTCACATAATAAATTCTATAAATTAGACTTTTCATATATTTAATCAATTTATTTTAGTTGACAAATAAGTCAAATACAACACTACTGAATGCTAATTTCAAACCATGAAAAAATACCTGCAATCATGCACTATCTTACATTGATCCCCGAAAATTTTAGAAAAAAAACACCCCGATACCATCATTTTTCATTGTCAAAATTATTATTCTAAAAATTGGTGATTAATTACGAATAATCATCGATTAATCCATGTTCGGTAGCTCGTCAAATTGATCAAATTCTTGATTATTTAATTAATCATTCCGATTAATACCCGATTCATCCGATTAATCCATATTTCGTGGCTTTATCGACTTGGTCCGATTTCTGCTTTTTACAACACTGTCAAAAGGATGAAAATTCAAAACTTCAATGAAAACAAATATATACTATCCATTTAAAAAATAATTTAATATTTTTATTTAATAATTTTTGGGATTAAATTAAATTTAATATATGATTAGTCTCGGGTTTTATAGGTTGACTTGACAAAAGAATTTTATAAATTTTCAAAAACTGAATATATCAATTAAGAAATTAAATTTCAATTATTTGTAAAAATTTATCAATTAATAGAATCATTAATAAAAGGAAGAAATATTGGGTATGAATCATACAAAAGATATTACTGGATAAAAAATAAAAAAGAAGAGATATTTCAATACAAAATTATGTATGGTAAAAATTATTTGTTTTAGATTTTTTGTATGGTCATTCTTTCTTTTTTTAATAAAATCAAGCTAATAACTAATCTTCTTACAATTTACATTTATAAACTTATTTATTTACTTTTATTTGTACCATTCAATTTCTAAATTTTCTTATAATATAACATTTATTTATTTATTTTAAAAATTAATTTTTAAGTTATTATATCTACTCTCCCTATAGTCTTATGGCCCCGTTTGGCGCAGCTTATAAGCTGAAAAAGTTGGTATATATGTATTTTTTTTGAAAATAAGTAACTTATTTTTAAATTTAGAAATAAAATTTGGTCTTAAATTTCTAAAATAAATATTAATTTTCAAAAAAAAATATGAAAATATTTTTTTAAAAAAGTAACTTATTACTTATAAACTAAGTCAAACACCCCATATATGTCTAATAATGAAGAGCTTATTAGCAACAAAAAAAACTATGAAGTCTTAAAGTGTTAATTACGGCTTTGTCATATCGAAATTTAAAAGTAAACGTGGTTGCCTTTCAAAAAAAAGAAGTAAATGCGGTTGCCAGCTTTAACATTTTTCTTGTACAAACTTTTACTCCGTATTTTTTTTAGAATCAAGTAATTCATTAAAAACTCTTACTTCGTATATGTTCGTTTAAAAAGAGTACGGGATATGTGTTTTGACTAAAAAACAAACGAGTGCGGACAGTTTATGATGGGTTCTACTACTATGTCCTAATATCTAATAATTTAAATTATTATTTAGAATTTTTAACCGAGTAGTTCTCGAACAATACCGCAAACCAACTTGCGGATGTGATTTGGTCAAATTTTCAAACTATAACCACACCGCATAATTTAAAAATCGTGTAAACCACACCAACGGTGTGGTGCGGTACGGTTTATGTGATTTATATATTTTAAAAATATTTATTTTAAATAAAAAAATAAATAATGTAAAGATTAAAAATTATTATAAAATACAGTTCTATAATATGTATAATTTTCAATATACATTAAACCATTAATTGTATAAAACATTTTGAATTATAAGTTAGAATGTAATAAAATAATAATGAAGATTGAAAATATTTATAATCAACTAATCGTAAAATGTGTTTTATAAGAAAAAATACCTTTATTAATAAATTTATAATATTAATTATAGTCTTAATTTGTAAGTAAATTGTTATAACTAATTATATATATATATATATATATATATATATATATAGTTCTACTCAAATAGAAAATAGTTTAAATGAGAAATAGAAAACATTATCATTATATCTGCCGCACCCACACACAAATTAAATATACCATCACACATACAATCTCGTCTATTTTCCTCCATTTTTAATTAGATTTTTCCCGTCAATTGTCGATTTTTTTTTCAAATCTAACTTCACCACATTTTTCTTCATCTCAAACGATCAGTTTCCATATCATATGTGTTATATTTCGGCGAATATAATTTATAACTTAAATAAATTTGTTACTTATCATATCCAAACTTCAATCACTAAATTATATTACGTAAACCACTAATTTGTATTATAGAAATCACTAATTTGTATTATAGAAATTACTAAATTATATATTATGGGTTTGCAAAAAATAACGGAGATCACCGGAAAAGTAAAAGTCACCGGAATATAGCACATATGGTATGCAAACTAATTGTTGAGAGATGGAGAAAAATGTGGTGAACTTATATTTGCAAAAAAGTTCACTAACGGGAAAAATCAAATTGGAAACGGAGAGATTATGTGGGATTGTGTGTGTGAGGGTCTATTTAATTAGTGTGTGGTTGTCCCTCCTTACTATTAGATTAGATTGAATGTGTGGTTTAGATCTTATTTTCTAATTTTTATTCTAAATTATTTTTCAGTTGATCACTTTTCTTATATATATATATATATATATATATAATTGCGGTGATGTGTAGTTTGAACTGCATTATCAAAATTTTAAATAGCAACTCGTATCGCACCACGCGATTTTTTAAAATTTTAACCCGCAACCGTATTATAAAAATTAAAAAACACATTTTCCGGTGCGGGAGGGTGCGGTTTGATGAGGTACCAAGTGCTCGCACAGTAAAAGCAAAGGCACATGCAGGGTGCAAAAACAATTCACGTGACGCGTTAGTATGAATCTGTTACGAGTAGCTATCAAAAATGTCTCGAGGAATCTGCAATTATGTTTGTAGTGAAGACGCCAAGTAGTTGTCTACTCGCTACTTTTCACTTTTTTTAGTGGTGTAGACTCTAGAGGACTAGAGGCCCGGAACTTTACTTAGCATGGAAGTAAGTATATTCCATTAAAATTTAGATAGATAAATATTTGATAAATTAATAATTTTAACTAAATAATAATTGTTTCTCATCCAGGCAAATGGGATAAATTATTATTATCTCTAAGTGTATAAGATAATAATTTTTGGAGAAGTTATTGAAAACCATATATAAATATAAAATAATAATTCATTAAAAATGTTAATTTTTTTCATATATAACAAATAATACTCAAATATTTTTTAAACAATTTTACTAAAATATATGTTAATCCTCTCAATGAATCGTGTTATAATTTACGATCATTAATTTTATTTTTGATAGATGAATCAATTAATTAACATTCGTACTAATATATATAATTTATTATGGTTATTCATATGTATACGATATTAGGTTTTGGATTAAAAAAATTATTTGATATGAAATATTGTGTAAACTAATAATCTCCCTAAAATAATAAATTTTCCTGGATATTATGATATTAATTTATAGAGGTTTTACTGTATTGTAAAAAGTATAATATTATATTTTGTCTATTATAAGAGTAAGAATGGTTTTTTAGTTTTTTTGGTGCATTTTATTTTATTAAAATTTAATATTTATGTTATTACAACCAGTAAAGTAATAAACATCTGGAATTTGAATCGTATTAACAATAATATAATAAATTTTAATATTTATATTATCAATTATAAATATACTAACAAAATAAATAATCTCGATATAAACAAATATAAAATGACAATTTTTTAAAAATAAGTTGTCAGATAGATATCCTAGCCTCTTGGGCTCTCTCTCTTCTAAACCATAACATTCATTAAAGATTTTTGAGGGGTTTCCATCTGTTTTCACCGTTGGAAAGCCTAAACCAAACAAAATCAAACTTACAGAGTATGATGTACGCAGCCTTACGCTTATTCAATGAATAAAGAGACTGTTTTCACAAAGACCCCCCACCTTGTGTGTGAATATGTGTAACATATGTAAAATAATACTTTCAATAGGAAATATGATACAATAATACCAACAATGACTGTCGTAAATCATTTACATTTCTCCGTACAGCCTTGTGACATCTTGCTCTTTACTCCTAAAATTAACCTACCAACCTGCCTAAATGAATTTAAACACTGCAAATCACAAGCATCCGAAACAACAAAACACACATATATATATACAGACAAATACACATAAATAGTATTCATACACATTATTCATCAAATACATATATATACATACATATGCAAAGACTTTAAAAGACATTTTACATAAACATATAATTAATTACATAATTTATAAATTAATTAAAATCATACATGAACTCATGGTTTTCTTCACACGAGTCTTACTTTGAAGATTCCAAGAAATGACGTTGTGGTGTTTAATTTGTGTTTAGAGATTCACATAGAAGTCTGGTAATAGCCATAAATCTATCCACAGTAACAAGGAGAAGAGGAGATGGACCTTGATTCAACAATTTATGGGTAGTTTCATTAGGGTTGAGTAAATTTCACCATCAGAGTGATTAGCCATTGTTTCTTTTAGTGATTGTATCATTTTTCTAACACTAGTAGATAGTTTTTGAGCTCCGCCCTCTATTCTCGAACCGAAAACCATATCCCAATATTATTAATAAACCTAGCCCTACAACTATACAGGGGTATTGATTGCTTGATTGTAATTCGATTTCAATTCAAGACCAATTCACTTACTTGCATTCGATATTAGACATTCATTGTGTGATTTTCTGTATGTGTGTGTCTATGTATAGGCAGAACTAGACTCTGGAGAGAGAAAGGATGATAGTTCTCGAAAGTCTCAATTTCTTTATTTTTAGTATTTTTGTTTAAAATCTTGTTTTCCTTTAATAAGTTTCCAATTTATTTGAGTTTTGTTAGTCTCTCCTCGTGAGAGTTTGGTTTTTGTTTTGTTGGGTTTGGTATTCTCCATGACCAATGTTATAGACTGACATGATTTGAAGTTGCCTTTATAGGAAAGAACGATTCAACAACGATATCTTTAAGTTGAATTTCGATTGTATTTGTAGATGTAGTACGACTTTTGATTAATGAATTAATTCATTTTTAAAAAAAAAAATAAGTGGTCAGACGACTTAATGCATGCGTACAAATACTAAATTTTCATTAATCAAAAATAAATTTAAAAAAGTCAATATTTTTAATAAATTCTCATCAATTTTTTCAAATAACATATTTGATGTACTCGACATCTATTTATCTATCTTCTGTGTAATTTATAATTTGGTTAATCATATAAAAAATATTGACCTATGATTCAAAATTTACCGCAAATTACTATAAAGAAAATATTACTTCCACTAATTTATTTATTCTCTTTCAAAATTCGAGGAATTTGTATTTATTATTGTAATAATTCTCCGATGAGAATAGAAAAACTAAGATAACAGAGAATAAATCTATCGTATTAGACTAGCCCATCCCACTTCTGAAAAAAAATGGGAAAAAATCTCATAATGCAGAACAAGAAATTAACAGGTTACCAGACTCTATAAAGAAAGAAAATGGGCCTGAGCATACTTGCAGAGTTAGAGTATAATTTTTGTATGGGGATGGGGTATTGGGGTTATAGACTTATAGTTGAAGTGTATTTTTTGTTACTGTGAAGGTGTTTTTAAATTTGACAGTAATATAAATATAAATATTAAATTTTAATGATATTTGAATATTGAACTTTTATTAATATTTTACAAGTTATAAATATTAAGTTTAAATGTTTTTATCAATGTATATTGAATCTTTTTATTGATAAAATTTCTTTTACACCATTTTATATATGATATATCTCTGTGTAAAGTTATTTTTAATTTTGTTATCTTATTATCTTTATGTAATATTTATATTTGGTTTGTTTAATAGACATATTTATATTATTAAAATAATTACACGTGTTTTAGTTAGTATATATTTTTAAAATAATTAAATATAATATTTATAACTTTCAAAATATTAATACAAACAGATTTTTATTGATTAGAACTAATTTCTTTAGACGCAAATTATTTAAATATTTATATTAAATAAATTTATATTTATTATATATATAT
>QRFB01011343.1:0-10374 GCA_008931105.1 Oenanthe javanica
AAAAAATAAATTAAAAGTCATGTACATTCTTAAAATTGAGAAGAAAAAAAGATTTTTAAATTTATAAAAAATTTCTATATATCTCTTAAAATATACAAAATCTTTTAGAGGTGCCATCGGACATTCCATTAGAAGATGAAAAGGCGCATGTTAAATTAAAACATGCTAAATTGCAAAGGGTGTAAAGAGAAACAGGGCCGTGCTGGTCCAACATGTAGTTGATCAAACACCAAATATCCGTAACATTCCTAAATTTCTTAAAGAATATCTATACTGTTCATCTTTTTATAAATTCATTCTGAAACTAATATTCCACAACAACTCAAAATCTTTATCGAAAGAACCTACTTACTCAACGAACCATGACAAATAATATACTAATATCTCATTCATAATTTTATTAGATATAACTTTTTCCTCACATTTTAATACATATAAAAAATATATTTAGATATAGATTTTTTTTGTACAATTTTTTTTGATATAAATTTAATTAATTTTTCGTCTTCTCCTTGGCAAAGAGAAATTTTACCATTCGTAAAAATATATTACACAAATATGAACTATTTTAGTAATATTTAATATACAAGCAAAAGTTAAAATGNTTAATATACTCAAAATATATTACACAAATATGAACTATTTTAGTAATATTTAATATACAAGCAAAAGTTAAAATGGAATAAATTTGCTAGAGTTGAACTATTTCAAAATTTCGGTATAAAGTCTATTTTAAAATCCAAAGCATTTAAATTCAGATTCGAATTTACTCGATTGACACAAGATATCCAAGAAGTTCAGTGTCATACTCATATACAAGACATTTTTAAATAATTCATTTTTGTAAAAAACCTACACAAGATTGATTTTTAAAGGTGAAATAATTCTTTATTATAATTCAAAATTCTGGATTATTACATCTTACAACACACGTCATTCACGGGTTAAATTTATTCGGATAAAGTTCATTTACGGGTCATTTTAGTTGTATTGTTCTCAAATTAGATTAGATTTACCTGATAATCAAGTGGGTCAAATTCAAATTTGTAAAAAATTGGCCTACACAAAGCCCAAACAAAACATCCCAATACTGCGTAAATCAAACCATTAAGCTAATTTTTCTTCCAAAAAAATATAAACTCGGATAATCAAAAAAAGAAAAAGAACTGGCCCCTTACACTTGTTCAATATCAACTGATAATAATATTCAACACTTAAAAAAACTACGAAGAAGAGTAATAAGCAATAGAAAAGAGTCAAAAAGGAGAAGAAAGTTGCTCAGATTCTATGGGTGTATAGAAGAGTCTGTCATGCGTATGCATTCAGTACGAGGAATTTTTTGTTATCATTGCAACCTTCTACTCCAGTTTTTTTGTACATATCTAACAACGACTATACATGCAATATAAGCATATAGATGAGGCTCAGACACGCACAAACTCGGTCATCAAATTTTAAACGTATACATACATACATACAACTATATATATATATATACATGAAATCAGCATCGAGAAATGATTATTCTCATCATCGCCTCGAATGTTATAAAACAAACAAATCAATTGAAACTACCCCAACTTAATGTTGAAATTTGATAGATAAAAAATATTATCAGAGGAAAAAAATAAAGACGGTTGAAGAGGAGAGAACTTTGGGTGTACATATAGATCTCACAACCCTATCCCTGATATGCTTTAAAGGACTGTTTTGTCCTTTGGACTTTGGGCTGGCTTAAATTTTGTTTGTTTTTAGCGGCCCAATTTGTCTTTAGACGTTTTTGAAAGAAAGCCCAATTTATCCAGATTTATTAGTTATTTCTATAACTAAGATAAATTATATTATATTCACATAAATATAACTAATTAAAACGCTTCATGTAAATACTAGCCGAGTATCAGGGCCGGTGGAATGTTAATGTATGCAGGTTAGATTAGTCATTTACTTTACGGGGTCAATGACTGTGGTATGGCAATGCCCTGAGATCATCCCATTTAAATTTGGTTCCATCATGTACTTAATCTTGGTCTAATTGGGTGGGTTAGTTTTGTAATTCTTCGGATGTGTGTAATGTTATCTCCTGACCGCCCAGCCACCAAAGGATAAAAGTTAAAACGTGTAACTAATACCAGAGAAGAATACTTTTCTATTTGGCTAAGTAATTTTTTTTGACAAATAAAATTTAATACATTGATTGACACTTGGGTAAACCTCTGAACTGACAATACAACCTGATTGTGAAACAAATAAATGAGCTAAACAAATAACTGTTTTGTTTCCAGATTACTTAACATATAGAATAAAATTCTTTAAATTAAAAATGATTACATTAACTTCCCGAGCAATCTAAACTACATCAATCCTGAATGTAGTAGCATAACAATGTAGCCCAATATTTAAAAATTTTAGTTATATCAACTAAAATTGGAGAAACAAATGTCCCTAAACTATGAATAATCTTTTGTTGTGAAAACCGAGCTCTTGCGATAACTAACCACGGTCCAGTTTCGATGCAAGAACTCTGGATCTCTCAANTAAACCCCTGAACTGACAATACAACCTGATTGTGAAACAAATAAATGAGCTAAACAAATAACCGTTTTGTTTCCAGATTACTTAACATATAGAATAAAATTCTTTAAATTAAAAATGATTACATTAACTTCCCGAGCAATCCAAACTACACCAACCCTGAATGTAGTAGCATAACAATGTAGCCCAATATTCAAAAATTTTAGTTATATCAACTAAAATTGGAGAAACAAATGTCCCTAAACTATGAATAATCTTTTGTTGTGAAAACCGAGCTCTTGCGATAACTAACCACGGTCCAGTTTCGATGCAAGAACTCTGGATCTCCCAAAAAAACATATAAATCATTTTCAACGAAACCAATACCAAAACACACAAGTACTTCAGATAAAACATACTAACACCCAAAAAGATGGATAATAATTAACAGCCTTAATAACAAGGTACTAACAAGATCTCACCTAAAAAAGATGTTTTTTCAAAACTTTTGGAATAAAATCTCGAATTTATTGAAAAAAATTGAAAAATAGAAGAGAGGATAGAAGAACGAAAGAGACTTAATTGGTGAAGGTGATTGTAGATGAAATGGAGAATGGAAGATACAGTTAGAACCCTAGATCTGAAGACGGGGTCAACTCTCATCAAAGAGTCTCGGAAATTGACAAGTTTTTAATTATGAATATAAAAGGTAATATTATTTAATTGAGTAAATTTTGATTTTGCCAAGTAATTAATATTGAGACAAGAATCAAAATATTTCCAAACATATGATACAATAATATATAAAAGAGAGAATAAGCTTTTATTCGGCTTTGGAATTTTTTTGGGTACGTGTATAATTAACATTGTTCACACTTCAGTAGATATAGGAAATTGCTATTTACATTCAAGACTCGAGAGCAATTTGAGTTAAGTTATTCTTCCCTGCTACACCTGGAGAATAGAATACTAATACTAATTGCTCTAAAAATTAAAATATTGTTTCTGAAATAACATTTCAATATATATACACCCCCCACATATATATATATATATATTAATTTGCTGGACAATCTAGTCATTCATAAATCATAATTGAAGGCATAGAATCTGTGCGCTGCGCCGCTGCTTGATTAGCTATTAGACACTAAACTGTTAGTACCAACCAACTTAACAATTACAGTAACATGTGTGATGTGTCCAGTAGTTATTCAGACTCTTTAAATCCCTAAACTCACTTGACACTAGAAATTAAAAAGCAAGAAGATCGAACCACGAATAAACATCTTTTCCTGATCATCATCGTTCAAAAATTATGAGTGCAGGGAAGATTTTGCTGCCGCCTCCACCATGCGGGAGGCTGCAGCCTCTGCCTCGTTCGAAAATTATGAGTGCATTAAGGATATGTACTGCGAGCAGTACGTAGTACTGGTGATAACAGTGCTGTGATGCATACAATGCAGGCTGCAGGTGGTGGTGATCATCAAAGAAAAATAATGTACTTTTTCAAAACAATGAAGAGCAAGTTCGTGATAAATATGTGGTGCAAATATGCATGTGACGCGAGGGAGAATCATAATGTACGAAGACCACGACCGGGCCTTCTAGTCCTCCCCCTCTTCCCAAACTGAGATTAAGACATATAATTAATTATGTTCAAATAAGTGCAGCTGGTATATATAGCCCTCGATCAGCAGGAAAAAATTCACACAAGTTAGGTACTAGGCTACTAAGCTAAATCATTCGTTACGGCAGCAACATGTTCGATTAGGGATGCTAATTGATTAAAGTGGATTTAAACATGCTTACTCAGATCACATTATGTTGCAGTTTAGCTTAAGTGCTTAGATACTTTATTGCCCCACTACACCTGATATATAAAAATAATTGTTTCATTGTGTTGGGGATGATGTACGCAGTTAATTCTCCAGTACATCCTCACTCCTCCCTGACTAATTTATAAGGTTTTGATTGGATGACGCTTTTGAACACGAAACCTATACTATACGTAGAACTTCACAATTTCAATTAAAATTTAAAGTCTCTATCCATTTTCAGTTGTATATAGACACGCATAGCTCGTTACCTCAGTTCAGTATTATTAGTGTCTAAATAAACTACACATAAGAGTAGACTGCTTTGTATATGTACTTATCGTAAAGTTTATGCTTGTGACGTGATGAAATTATTTAATAAAAGTTTGTCACATCGCACATTATTTTATATCTATGCAGTACTTTATTTCTCATTTTATAATTGCATTTAACTATTTTATGTCACATATTGTATATCAACCTGCATGCATTGTCCGTAACATCGAAATGGTTTAAATAATATTGCATTCGCATTGACGTAAATTAAACAAATAAAATCTCGTACACGACAAAAGAACAACAATAATTCCATCACAGTTGAAAGTTAGGTAACGCAACAAAACTTTTTATTAATCTAATAGTAAAAACACCTGAATAATATTTTGAGTAGCCGTTGTTTTGGTGAAACGAGACCTTTTACAAAACCACAGTTTTTCAGAGAATCATGCACCAAAACTACGATTTCTTTCCTGTCTACATAATATATATATTCCTACAGAGAGAGAGAGATTTGTTTCTGGTTCGCGTATGTTAACAAGGTCACCACACATGCACGGTGCCTTGAACCACCAAGAAGCTTGTTATCTTCTAATGAAAAAGAGGTGAGACTATTTAAGCAAATCAAGTACTTTTAATGTTATTATAGTTTTATTATTCGTGTAAGAGCGTGACATTGTTGCATGGCCAGGCAACTGCACATAACTGTTCCTTGATATGTCGAGCTAGCAAAATTTGATGCATATCCCACATTTTCTGCCGAAGCATCTGTAATTCAGATCTAAGTTGTTCATTATCTGTACGTACGAGTTGGCTATGGTGTGCAACCCAACGCAATCCGTTCAACATGTCCTGGTTCTCAATTTTTAGCCGGTTCACCTGGTTCCTCAGGCTATCCAAATGTTTTTGTTTTCTCATTCTGGACCTCCGAGCTGATTCCCTGTTCGACAGCATCCGTCTACGCTTCCGCTCATCGATTACTAGCGGGTGGTCGGGACCTGAGTCAGGACTATTACGTTTCCTGTTCGTGACTATAGACCCGGCTCTAGAGCTAATATTTGAAGGATTAGAGTTGTCTGAACCGGAGTGGGAAAATACCTCTCCTTGTAATGGGGTCGGAGAAAAGACCGATCCTTGATCTTGATGATCAAAGAAAAAGGCTGGCTCTTGGTCATTCCATGGGGTGAAACCGCCCTCAAATTCGGGAAAAGGGGTTCCGAAGCCTTCTGAGACGAGCATTGGTGAAAAACTAGGAGACATGACCGGAAAACTCTAATAGTATGTATGGGGAGGAAGGTAGGAGTTGGATCAGGGGAGGAAGGTATGGGAGGAGAGGGCAATTTATGGAAAATTTGGAGGCACTTGTGGTGATCCACTGAGGGCATTTTGGCCAGTAAAAGATGTTAGTTGTTGGCCTTCTGAGTCAGGAGGCACTGAGGAGTGGGGTGTGCATGTGGATTTTCTTTTTAAAGATACACGAGGATGACCTATGCCTGGTGCTGATCCTGTTTTGACAATGAGCAACTAGAAACATAAAGATATATAGAATGCATGTTTTACTCCAAAACAAGGTTCAACAAGTTCAATCGGCCAAAAACAGAACAGATACTGTACTAAAACTTTCACACTGTTCATGCCAATATTATTCAACTACGGTAATCTTTTCCTAAGCCTCTATGATTTTAGAATTTTTAGACACCTGCTAACTTAATACTTTTGATTGTTTCAAGTCTTGAAAAAGTTAGTGTAAAGTTCAGAAGATCAGATCGAGTGCGATCGAGTAATGCTTTATGTTCTTGATGAATTGATCAAGTTAAGACTTAACAGTTAAGCAACCTAAAACATGTAGGGACGTTAGAAAGTTGGTAATGTGTATTCTACTGGTTAAGCATGTGAGTAATTAACTAGCTGGTTGTCACTGCTTACGTGAAACGGCGTCTATTACTACTTTAAATAAGCGCTTATCCAGTAGGGGCAACTTTCTCAGCTCTCCTTTGTAATCATAGACGCCGTAAAATATTTTAAAAGGGTTGCAGTACGTACTGCTTATAATTTTAAATTTTAAACTTTAAACTTCTTTATTTCGTATATCAATTAATTAGTAGTACGTAGTAGCATCTTCTCCGACTCCGTGAATTCCTTTTTGCTAATCACTAATAATCAGGATGCATCAATTGGTTTCTTACGTCAGGGGTAACTAATTAAATCAGGTTGATGGTAATTATAAAATTGTTAAGTTGATGGTAATTATAAAATTGTTGACATGCACTCTCCATTACTCTTGAAAATCCATTTGTTTGGGATTCAGATTCTAGACAGTAGTGCAATCGGGTGTGATGACATAAACTCCAGTCTCACTGAGTTTTGAAAAAATTAATCATATTTTATGTGATGTCCGTATGAATTTTTTTTAACTTTTAATTGCGTCGTCGTCACTGGCTCTAAACTTTCCATTTCCTTCGCCACCAAGTTCAGTTAAATTATATACCTAATGTAATGTTAATTACTTGTCGTACGTGTACGTGTNATGTTAATTACTTGTCGTACGTGTATGTGTGTATATATATATATATACACACATACATACATACATATATGAGAACATAATGAGAAAAGTGAGGAGAGCTTCATTTTTTTTGCTGATAACAAATTGTAACATTGTTTGTCAGTATATGTGACTGCAGGTTTCATTACGCTAAATCGTGCGTGATATGTTCGAGGAATCCGCTAAGGCTGTCATAACCAACAATTAACTCCTGGTTAAACACTGGCCGAACAAGGAAAAAGTTTATTTGGTGAAAGATAGATAAACTTGGTCATGCGGAATTAATATCAAATTTACTTGGACACTTGGCTATCACATGTGTCACGGGCAGAGTTAATTGCTGATCATATTTTAAGCTCGCAAAACATGGGGTCCCGTGCAGTACTCCATGTAGTGTTATCTCTTTCTTTCAAGGACGATAAGCTGCAGAATCTGAGATTCAGATGGGAATCTATGTGATTCGATATCCGTGGAAACTGTAAAAGGAGTTTGATTATTATTGAAGAAAACACAACACAATGTGAGTTATGCTTTACCACGAGGCCGACAATTGTGTTCAGATGCATGTAGAAAGATTCTGCATATACTCATCTTTTTTTATATTTGGCAATTTAAACACGGTATAGCTCCCAACAAGATTCCATAAATTTCATTCAACTATGATGCGTAAGTAAATGGAAGCCTATAATATACATCAACTATAAGAAGGATATTCTATAACTAACTAGATATGGTTCCAGTTTGACATTCATATTCCACAAATTTACTTTTTTCCTACCCTAAGCTCCACAGATACCCATCTCAATCAAGATGATTTTTTTTTAAAAAAAATAAGTGACCTTTTTAACTAATTACCAATCTTCAAACATGTATTTAGGGTTACTAATATGATATTTATACCAACTTAAATGAAATGATATAAATGATATCATGTTTTTACTCTAATAGCATGACAGGTAATTATGCTCACAAAGTGCTTGTTAATTTGATACAAGTAATAAGTTACTCTCGTGGCGAAACAACCCGAAGGTCAAATATTTAAGTTCAACTTTAATTCTCTAGTGCTAAGTTAGTGAGTGCTTTCTTACCTGTAGTCTCTGCTCTAGATGGTGGTAACTAACTAAAACTAGCTAGAGGAGCGGAAGAACAACAAATCATTTAAGATACAAACTCGTTCATATATTGATTAATAAATTTCGAGGATGTTATTAATTAGAAATCTCTGTTAAATTTTATAACTGTGTCATCTGGATACGGCTCCATCGTAAGCCCAAAGTAATATACCGATCTTCACTCTTGCACATTCCACATTCCTTGTACTCGATCCATACGGCTTTGCAACTGTTTTAAGAACTGAACAAGAGAAAAACAAAGCAGGAAAAAACATACAATGGGACCGTATGAATGAAAATAATAATAAAAATGATAAATTGAATGACAAGATTAGTATTATATGTTATATATCAAGAGAGGGTCATTTAATTTTTGTACCCATGTACCCCTCTCTTTATCTAAAGTTGGGATCAATAGGTCGATGGTTTCAGGTTGACCCTACGTCAAAAGTAGTCATTACAGGAAACATAAACTACTACTAGTATATAAAAAAGATAAGGATCCAATTCGCAATATATGAAAAAGCCTTTTTAATCGATAGAAAATTGTTTGGTAGAACCAAGATGTATGACCCTGACACCGTTAAGTCGAACAAGCTTTTCGTCCATATATATTAATCATTTCTTAAACAATTGCTACTACGTATGTTCTTTGAGTCAAACTAAAAGGTCGATTCCTATTGCACTAATTATCATATAATTATACCTTCGAAAGCTTGATATTTTCCTGGCTAGCTAGAGGTTGTTTACTGAATGAACCGCATATACTTCGCACTTTGAGTATTTTCTTTAACAACATTGAAACCAGAACTGATCCATATATATATCTATATGCCATGACAATAACAATTAAATAATTCTCTATATCAACGTGGGTTATAAACACATTATGTAGCACTTAAGAGATCTTAAGACTCTAATGAAAAACATTCAATTAATTCGTGATAACAGAAGAACAAATGTCCATTTTAATCGAATGAAAGGTCTTTACTCACCTTCATCGGTGTCACTGGTGGTGTCGACACGCATACAACAACGTCGCAGCACTAATGCTGCACCGGTCATGAGCTTTGCAGCCATTCCATCTCCCTTGAAGCAAGTAATATTGCCAGTGGCTGAACTGTTTCGCGCCTTGTTATTGCCCTCCGTTTTGTCTTTTTTGTAACAAGTGAAGCTCGTACAAAACGTCGAGCTGCTCATCTGATTTAATCAAGACGTAGTAAAAAAATTTGGCCTTTGTTAAATGTGATCATATTATTCCTCTTTCTAGTCATAAGCAGGAATGTCCTGTTGAAGGAAGGGATCATTACAATATAGAGATGGATCTACATTCGAAACCTCATCTACATGAGATTCTGGAACAACCACCTCCGTAGGTGGGGTTAATACCTCGTGTGTAGGAGAGGAGTTTGCGAGGTTAGGGATTGTAACTTTGTTGTCCACTCTTGCAAGTCATGATACTCAAATAATTCTAAATCATCTATATACACCTTGTTATCCATGAGAGTCATTCACAGAACCATTATCCATAAAAGGAAAATCATTCTCATAAAACTTCACATCATAAGATACAAAAAATTATTCATTCTCCAAATCATATAGCTTTCAACCCTTTTTGCCATACGGGTAACCTACGAAAATACACTTTCTACTACAACTTGCAAATTTACCCCCCTTTACTTTTAGATTATGAGCAAAACACAAACACCCAAAAATACGCACAACATCATATGAAGGTGGGGAACCAAACAAAATTTCATATGAGGTTTTATTTTTTAAAACATTGGAGGGTGTATGATTAATTAAATAGGCAGCAGTCAATACACATTCTCCCCAAAATCTGATAGGCAAATTTTCTTGAAATCTCAATGCACGTGCATCATTCAAAATATGTCGATATTTTCTCTCTATTCGCTCATTCTGCTGATGAGTACCTACACAACTTGTTTGGAAAAGTATGTCATTTGCCGAAAAATATTTTTTCATACAATTAAACTCTGTACCATTGTCACTACATACAATTTTTATTTTTTGAGAGAACTGACGGTCAACAATGACAATGAATGACATAAAAGATTTGTTAGGTCCAAATGTGTTGTAGAGGGGGGGGGGGGGG